>WSFP011217873.1:0-64257 GCA_009831015.1 Picea engelmannii | reverse complement strand
ATGTGTATGTATAAACAAAACACACTGGTGCATTTAATTGAGATAAGCATCGAAGACTGGACTCTGTTATTGCCTCTGCAAAGAAAAACCTCCACAAAATTTAAATACAGATGTTTTCATTTGCATTGTACAAATTTAACTGTCTTTCAGTGCATTACTACTTACACACCATCTTAGTACGTTATTAATTACACTTCACATCGATGTATTTTGAATTGTATAGTGCATCGACTGAAGCAAGTTAGAAAACTAACACATGATTACTATCAATACTTTGAAATTTATTACGAAAATAAGTCAGTGCATTATACATACCACATCGGTGTGCTACTCATGGCACATCACACCGAAAACGTAACTTTTGAAAAAAACAACAACGCGTGCGTTTATCATCAATACTCTGAAATATACAATGAAAAAATGAGCAGGAATTTGAGTTTTTGTGTTTATAAAGGAAAACCTTATTCATTGTTTTATCGTTTTCCAAAATTTTAGAAAGGATATTTGTGCAACAAAGATTTATAAACAAATATTTCCAAGTGTGTGGATTTTTTTTGAAGAGCCAAATTTGAGGGGAAGTACTGTAGATCACATATAAATCTACAGAGGAGAAATTCCAGGTATATGATTTCATTCTATTAATCATCTTGATCATTCTCTTATTTTATTCAAACAATTTTCAATGCATTGCCAAACAAAAAAAAGGGTTTCATAGTTACCTTTAGTATTGGAAGCCCTAATTTCTTGACTGTCTTTTTCTTTCTCCTTTATTTCATAAGAAGAAATTTTTTTTAAGCCCAATTTCTTTATAGGGTTTGATTATTTATATATGGGCGTTTCCTAATCGTCGCAATGAAACCACTCATTGCATTGGATCCCAAACCGTCCTGCCACTATCATTTTTTTAAATTCCATCGCAGTGATCAATGTGCTCTAAATATAGTAAGCACATTGGAGCATATTTGTTTGTAAATAAAACTGCTTTATTTCAATTCTAAATATTATTAAAAAATCCTTTTTCATAGTCGAAGGTGTGCATTTTACCTACATACGCACTGGGATGCATTGTTTACAAAGAGCATTGCTGAGTTGATAATGGAAAATTACTGTTTTTATATGGAAATCGCCATTTCTTAAATTTGTTCACTACTCGACGATGCATAGTAAATAGTACTTAAGAAACTGTGATTTTATTAATTCATAAAGCACCAACTGAATGCAAAAATTTGTAATTTTTTTTCAATTTCACAAAGGTATGGTTATACTACACCGATGCGTATATTGTTGACGCCTTAGTTTGAATTATCTTAGTATACACAACGAGATCTTTTTTTTTAAATAATAATTTTATATCTTTTATTTTATTATTTTTTTTCGAGGGAGATTTTGAAAATTCCAAGGGACAAACAAGGGGAAAACTAAAACATGTCAGTGAGGATGTCCAAAATAATGTAGAAGAAGATGTTAAAAGAGATGAATACAATTTTGTCACAAGAGGAGCCATCCCAACTGCAATGTGCATCATAGGTATGTAATCATTTATTTATTATTTTATGTACATTAAATTTAAGTATTGCATGAAATACTATTTTTCAATTGTTTTGTTGCAAAAAAATAAACAACTAGAATCCATTCATCACATAAGATAGGACGACAAGGAATAAAAGGGTTGATCACAAAATTTGTGAGTATTAATGTTTTCGGCCTTTCTTAAGATTTAATGTTTGTTGTGATATTTATATTTAAATAATTAATTTACACTTGTCTATGGATGTCTTCTACTAGGTACTAACATACAAAGATGAGCCAACCCATGAATTGATAAACATTGGGTTAAGTATGGGTTGTGAGTATATGTTGAAGAATGAAAGTTTAATTGAATAATTTGTAAGTAGCTATATTGTTTAACTTCCCTTGTTTTATAATTAATGAAAAAAAATAAAACTTTATGTTGATTATATGAACTGTGCTTTGTCATGTCATATTAAACATGCAGGAAACAAATTATGGAATGCAGACATCAGAGGAGATTTTGAGAGAATTTATAAAGCATGGCTTCGAAAGAATGTGTATTGTTTATGAAAGACTTGGTGCTAAGGTATTTTATTTATTTATGCAATCATGTATATTCTACTATATATATATATATATATATATATATCTATATACTTGTTACAGTTTATTTTAATGTTTGTAGATAGAAGATGAAGGGAAAAACATAAAAAACAAGTTGATCAAGAAAACATTAGGTTAAAAAAACAAAGTACAATATCACCTACAAATCATGAAGAAATGAGGTATGCACGCAATTCGAACAATGTCAATAGTTCAACTGATGAATGTCAATCAATATAATTGAATGTTATTGCAAGTTGTATGTTTTGGAATACTTGTCTCTGAAAATCAAGGATTTTGTTTAATGTACTCGACATTGTCCCATTTGCATGAGGACATGTTACCAATAAGTGTAACAATTACAAATTGGTTGCAATTTTATTATTGTCCTGGACCTTTACGCTGTCCATTTTTGTATGACAATGGGTCTCTTATTCATATATAATAAAATGAGTTTCTTATTTCATTGCATTATTGAATGTTGCATTCCTGAATAATTAATATGTGGATGGTTTACACTGTTACAAATAACAAAGGTTTAATTGGTTGGATAATGCATTAATTCAATCATTATATTGAAATGCAGTAACATAAATATAAAACAACATTATTATAAAAAAATAATTAATTGAAAATTTGTAAAAAACAATGAATTAAAATATACACATATTAGTGCATTGTATTCTTTTGAACTCTATTGTAGTCCGAGGGAAAGTATGAGAAGTTACCCATAGTTCCTTACATGGAGATATATATATTATAACATCATATACAAGCACACATAAATACACATGGAAGCATACACAAGTAATGGGAGAACCATCAAATTCACTTTATTATGTAGATAAAACAACCTCAGTCTCTCTGTTACATAGCCCCCCCCACACACACGCACACACACACACAGATTTCAATTAATTTTCATTTATAGTTATTAACTACCTGGTTGATCAACTCTAAATGTATGTTTGACCGACTTCTCTATCCAAATTTTGTAGTTGACTTGGTTGGTCGAATGACGGGTCCAGTTGGCAGATCCAACTACCCCCTGCAACATCTTCTCCCCCCAGACTCAATTCTTTTCTTATCCCAAGAAAGGGGGGAGTGTGGCTATTACATTTGAGAAAATTTTGACAGAATCTATTAGCGCCCTTGAAGAGGTTGATGGATTTATCTATTTCCACTTGAGCCTTGCCAACTTCTTTCAACCACTCCCTTTATTGCTTAGATAATTCTACCTCGACTATCCTTTCTTTTGCAATGTGATTCGATATGGCCAATTGATATTTTGGGTCAGTGGTGAGTACTCGTTGTTATCAATTCGAAGATTATTGTCTTTTGAGATTTAAGTTTTATGTAGGTTATAGAAAAATATGATGGCCAGTTTTTTAGTACTGTGTTGAGGGTTACTACATAGGAGGTAACCACTTCCAGTTGCTGTTGAACCTCCTTGAATTTTCCATACTTGAAATGCAGAATTTTTGTTGTCTGTTGGACCACTACATCTTGATTATTCCTAAGTGCATGAATGTGGAGCTACTTGATTTATTTATTGGCTCGCTTTCGGTGCTAGATTTCCATTTTATTGTTGGAACCTGTGTTGATGACTGCTTTGACCAGCCCTTTGATTACTTCTAATGGGTTTAGTCCTTCCATTAGATGTTCTATACCCAATTTCTCTTTGGGAAGGAGCATGCAATCCTTTAGTATTTGTTTCTCCTTATTTATTCTCCCTGTAAGTCGATCCCCGTCTCTCATAGATTTTTTCTAGTGTTTAGTTGACTCCATTGCGAATTCATTGTACAAGTTGAGCATTTGCTCGTCAGACACAATTGATGGGTTGTATAGTGTTTCTGATGTCGGTTCTGCTAAACTGACTGACTTAAAGGTTGTGAAAGTAATTTTTATTGAAGTACTATGCTTCTTTTGGATTTTCTTCTTCTTTTTTGTTGTCTTTTCAACATTTTGTTGTTCTTGATTTTTGTTGGTCCCCTTGTAATGATATTTATCTAACCCATTTCTTTTGTTCCCTTGGTCCCGTTGTTTGGATTTTCCTTCCTTGTTTACCCCTATTTCTGGTTGTGTATTATGATCAACGTTATTTTCATCATTTCTTCCATCCTTTTCATTATTCCCTTGACCTACTACATCAGTCTGGTCTTTGTTCTCAGTCTTCTTAGGAGGGTCTGACTAATATTTGTGAGGGTTTCCTAAAGAAGTATTTTTTGGTGGAGGACTTACATTATTGGGAGAACCTATGCTGAAATTATAGTCCTCTTTTTTCTTGTTCTTCATCATGGGCAGTCGACTGTTCATGTTCAATTTGTTTCTTTGGTGGGCCTTTCTCTCTTTCTTCATTAGATTTCCTTAGAGGATCTGAACTGTCCGATGGCATTGTGATAGGCTCTGTGTCAACTGTATTCTGTGTGAGGATGGTGTGTGCTATCCCATAAGTATGTGTGTCTACCTCTCCTTCTGTACGATTTTTTGTATTTTCTGCTATAGTTGTTTCAGGATGAGTCGACTGACATTCTTTGCTTAGGCCAATTTCTGGTTAGGTCAAGTCGAGTGGATTCGACTTGTTTGCAAGGGTAGACTCGACTATAGTATGCTTCTTGATAGTTCCATTTTGTAATACTTTTTCGACATATTCTGACCCCAATTTCATTTCATTTTATTGATTTCTATTTCCAGGAGGTGAATCTAAAATGGTTTCTTCAAATGATACCTGTCAATGCCCTTTCCTTTATTTATGTTTAAGTTTGAATAACTCATTTTTTTTGTTCTTTCTTCAATGATTGGCATGGGGTCGAATAGGGGTGACTCCCTTGTAAGGTCGATTGTGCTTACCTTTGTTCGATGCCTCTTTGGAATAGGTTTTCTTCTGGGGTTGAGTCTACTTGTATTCGGTCGACGTGTTGTAACAACAATTGTCCTACCCATGCTCTTTTCTTGTTGGTCTTCTAGAATTTTGTTTTTCTATATTCTTGTGTCAACCTATTTGTCTAGGGTTCCTTTGGTTTTCTTTGCTTCAACACACTTCTCATTTAGGGCTACCATTTCTTCCTTGAATTTTGGCCCCACGCTCGACTTTAGAATGTTTCTGGTAACTACTTTTTCCTATCAAGTTTTTCTTTTCTTTTAGTCATACCTTTTCAACTAGCTTATTTATGAGAGAAGCACTTTTTTCTCTCATTGTTGGGTCATTAAACATATATCAGTATCTGACTAGAACGTATCTTTCCAAATAATCTCTACATCTTTCGGGGATGCCTCTATGTCAACAATTTGTTTCCCTTTAGTTACTCTTTCTTGTTGTTTTCTCTTCACTGGTGTTTACTTGACCGAGGTGCCTCCTTCCATGTATAGGTTTGGAATGAATGGAATTGTGTAGAGGTCTACTTCTCTTTCTTCCTCCCGCTCTGCATCTATCAGGGGTGTTAAAAGAGTTATTTTTTCATGTAGCACCTATTGTGGGATCTAAGTTTCAAACCCTAGTTGTCTGTCTGGTTCTTCGAAGATTTACAATTTTCTTTGTTGGTACTCTAACTCTATTGGCGACGACCCCCCACTAATTCAGCACCAGAGATTGGTGTTGTTGAAACTTAGTTGAATGTGGGCACTTGGTGGTAAATATCATTGTAATTTCTATTTATCTTTCCACTTGTGTGATATATTTTTCAAATTGTTAACCCAACATTTGAACATTTCTTCAATCGATAGAGAGTTAGATGATTTGATTTCTCATAGTGCAAAGATATTGTAATTGTCCATGGTCAGAATCTGTCTTAATGTGAATGTGGGATCCCTGAATGGGATAATTTGACTCAAGGAAAGCCATATTAGAAAATATAGGAATTTAATACCTCTCCCATTTTCTTGGCACTCCCTGTAGTTTCTTTTAATTGTGGTAGCTAAGTACTCAACCTAGTTGAATTTTACACTTGCATGAAGGATCTGGCCGATGGGTTCAAGAATTGTGAGCTTCACATCTAAGGCCCGATTTGCATTTGTGAATCAAAGTGAGACTATCACACAAGTCCATTTCTCTCTGAGCTTGGTTATCCTATTGATTAGCATGCCTTTTGAGTTTTTTTTTCTGAGTTTCCTCCTGTGAGTAACTATATCCAATCATTGGATTTTAGGGTTTTTGGCATCAAGATACCCCCATGCGAGATTACAGTGATCCTATGTATCATTCTCCCAGTAATTATGAATTTGAATTATATCCATAAGTTCACATTATGGTATCGACTAACCATGAAATTCATGACTTCTTCTTTCTAACCGCCGAAGTCTACGACCCACGGTACGCCCAGAAAGTGTAGGATGTTAGCCTTCTCCAGGAAATTTGTTTCTTCCTTCCATGTTATAACATCCATTCCAAACATGGTGAAGTTATGCCAATGTATCTACTAATAAATCTCCTATATCCTAGTTCCATGTATACCTTTCATGGGAGCTTCCAGTTCTGTTGCGCCAACTCTGTCAAACTTGGATTTTGTACTTGGCTCGACCAAGAATCCACGATTTGGCCTCTCATCCTTGGCATGGATATGGATTCTTATTGGTCGAGTTGAGATTTGAGTTTCTGAAGATTTGGAGTTGAATTCGAGGTTTCTATTTCTATGCTTTGAGTACTCGGGTGCTCGGGGGTGAACAATAATGAGATGAAGTCATATGCCTCCTCTATATTTATAGGTGAGAGGTGTATTGGTGACTTTAATTCAGCCAAAGATGTCATTAATTCATGTGCATCGATAGTAATGTCAGGTGTAAATGCTTGTATCTGTGAAGGGACAACTTCGTCGACGACAGGGTGGTGATCAACTCATCCCGATGGGCATTAATTATGTCAACATACTCCTAGTGGCTAGGTGTATTGACTAAGTCGATTTTATTTTCTCGAGGAGTTCGCTCGAATCAGTCAACTTTTGTTATTTTATTTGCTTGTGTGATGTGGTTGAGTTGGTTCTTCCAGTCAATCAAGGGTTTCCAGTTGAATTGTATGACCAAGTTGGTTTCCTTTCTTTTTTTGACTTGATTGATGTTTGACTTTCCCAAGCCATGTTATTTTGTTGAATTGTATGAAGATGATCAATCTCGCTTGAATTATGATTTCCATGATCGCTTGATTTATATTTATCTCATTCTCTTGATTTATATAGTTCACCCTTGATTGATTGAGGGATTTTGCGTTCGAATGAATGAGGTACTTCTCTTTCACTAGATTGATTGGTTTTTTTGTTTAAAAGATCACACAAGTCTTGCCTTGGTGTTGAGCTTTCTCTAGGTTTCTTCTTTTCTTCTATGAATGAATTTAATGATGACCACGAGATTTGTTCTCTTCTTTTTTTTACGTATGGCAGGCTTGAATGAATTCTTTTGGTGGCTCAAGTCGGTCATATAGCTTGTAATCATCAAACAATTTTGTACCTAATTCTGATGACTAACTTATTTATTGCTTCCTTAATTCCATTTTTATTTTTCTTAATCTATCTTTTTCATTACTTTTATTGCTTATCTCATTTTATTTTATTTATTTATTTTATTTTCTTTATGTTGTCTTTATTCTCGACTTCGACCTAGGATGCCCCAAAGGGTTTTTGACTTAGTTGGATCATGCTGGCGCCCCTGGAGAGGTTTTCACTAACAAGTTGTATGGTTGTTATGAATTGTATTAATTTAGACATTCCCCATTTACTAACTAAAAGGGGTGATCTTGCAAAGTCCTAATCTATACTACTCCCAAGGGTTGGATGTCCTCGACCATGTAAGGACCCAACCAAGAAGTTTCTAGTTTTCATGGTTTTCCCTTTATTTGAATGCCATATAATAGTACCAAATCTCCTACATTGATATATTTCTTTTCTATGTGTTAGTCATGCCAAGATTTTCATTGATTCTTTTGATTCCCTTGATGTTGTTGTGCAAGCATCCTTTCTTCCTCTAATTGGTTCAACAGGTAGAAGTGTTGTCTTGTTTTGAGAATATGGTCGAATTCAAGGACAAGTGCTATCCTCCTTGCATTTTCATATAAGTGTAGTGGAATTACAAAGTATTGACCATATATAAGATTAAATGGTGTTTTGGAAATAAATATTTTGTATATTTTTCTATTATCTATAATCCCATAGTATTGATGGGACCTTATCATCCCGATCCTCCCTATCGAGTCCACGTATTTTTGTTAGACCTTTATGCAATGTTTTATTGAAAGACTCGACAACTCTGTTGGCCCATGGATGATAGTGAGTCGTCTTCTCATGGTCGATCATGAACTTTTTAAGTAATGCCATTAAAAAATGAGTTCCTTGATCACTGATTGATGTTAAAGGACAATCAAATTTGGTTACTATGTTTTCATAAATGAATTTGGCCACTGCTTTTTTTTTTTTGCAGTTTTTGATTGGTTCTTCCTCTGCCCATTTAGTTACATATTTAACTACTATGATGATGTATTTTTCTCCAGTTCTTTTTTCTCTTTTTGGGAAGGGACCAATGAAGTCGATAGCCCAAATCTCAAATGGTAAACTAGGATTTATCAAATGTAAAGGAATTTTGTTTTTCCATGAGGTTCAATGCATCCTCTGGAATTTATCACACTTCTTCACCTATTATTGATAGTCCTTGTGTAAGATTGACTACCAAATACTTGCTTGAAGGCTATTTTTGGCTTTCGTGTCGGCCTGGAAATGACCTCCTGCAGGGCCTTCATGTGCTTCATTGATCATATCCTCTCATTCATGTTCCAATGTGCATCTTCGTAGAATATTATCAATGCCTAGATTATAGAGATATCCATTCATGCGAGTGAATGGTGTTTCTTTCAATGATAGGATCTTTCTTTTGTTAGCTGGGAGATCTTCAGGAGTCTTCTCTTCTTCTAAAAAAAATGTAATTTCTTTGAGTTCTTTGGGTGTAACTTCGACCCAAAACAGATGTGCATCTGGTAAGTCGTCCTCTATCCCAATCGTATCTTCTCCTGTCTTAAGTCGGGAAAGATGGTTTGGTCTGAAATTATTTTTCCTTGGTCATAATACTACTTTAAAGTTGAACTCTTGGAACAGTAGTAGCCATCAAAAGTGTTTTCCTTGATGGAACGATTTATTTAATAATACTTAAGTGCCTGATGGTCTGTGAATAAGATGAATGGGTTTTCTAGTAAGTGATGTCAAAAATTTTGAAAGGAAAAATCATGGATAGAGCCTCCCGCTCCATCGTCGAATAATTTCTTTCGAATTTATTTATTTTTTGACTGGCATATGCATTTGGGTGATCGACCATGTCATCATATGGTTGGACTAGGACTGAGCCGACAACAATGTTATATGCATCCATATGGACATGGAAAGTTTGTGACTAGTCTGGAAATATTAATATAGATGCTTCTACCAGTTTTCTTTTTAAGAGCTCAAAAGAATCATTGCATTATTGGCTCCATTGGAACTTGACTTCTTTCTTTAGCAACTTGTTGATTGGGAAGGTTTTCTCAGAGTAATGTGGAATAATTTTTTTGTAATATCCAGTATGCCCAAGGAATATTTTGATTTTCTTTCGATTGATTGGTGGTTTCAGGTCGAGAATAACTTTGATATTGGAAATATCGACCTTGATTCCATATTTAAATACAATGTGACCTAGTAGAATTCCTATGGGTGTGGAAAAGATGCATATTTTGATGTTTAAATATACGTGAATTTGTCTGCATATTTACAACATCATTCTTAAGCATTGTATGTGATCTTTTAGCAAGCTATAAATAGTCCAATCATCAAAGTACACAACCATTATTTTATAAATGTATTCATGAAATGCTTTGACCATTATCTGAGAAAATAATGTCGGGGAATTCTTGAGCTCAAATGACATCACTCTGTATGCAAATGAACCCAAATCAGAAACAAATGTTGTTTTCCCATGATATTATTTTGCGATAGGTACTTGGTTGTATCTTGAGAAGCCATCTATGAAAGAATAACATTCATGTATTGCAACTTCATTAATGATTTCATCGGTGAATGGCATCGGGAATCGATCCATTACTGTATGATTATTCAACCCTTGGAATCCGACACATATTCTATGTTTCTTGGGGTCATGCCTTTTGGTTTTCATGACCATCAAGCTTTCCCATTTTGACTTGTCAATAGGATATATGATGCCAACAACTAGCATTGCTTATATCTCTTTTTTGGACTATTGGATTAGATTTTTGTGCCAACTTGTATGGTCATTTTTTGATAGGCTTGGCCTTAGGGATGAGATTGATTTTCATTTACCCCATCTCTTGCACCAATCCTTTCAGGTATTTATAATCACATGAAAAAATGTCTTGATATCTGTGCAATAGGTTTACTATCTCTGTGGTTTGTTTGTAAGTTCAATAGTGGACATTTTTGATCGACCATCTATTGAGATGTTGAACTCCTTAATTTTGATTTCTACATCCATCCACTCAGGTGCTTTAGATTTATCTAATTGGAGTTCTCACTATACAACCTCATTATAGCTTAGGGGAAAGTTGGGTTTTTCTATGTCTTCCTTGAACATTGAGTAAACTATTTTTACATAATTATGTACTCCTGGATGACTTCTCTTCTATTGAAAAATTTTCCTTGGAAAGATTATGTTTTCCATGTCTATTCGATGAGTTGTTATACTATATTGACTTTGTTCTGGCACAAAATTTCAAGTCAAAGTCGATCCTATGTCGACTTTGTCTTTTCCTTTTTTTTGTATATTGTTGGGATTTGTTTTTCTGAGAAAATGTTTGATTTATTTTTCCACCTCTCACAAATGTGACTCCTTGGGGATGAATTCAAAATCTCTGATGAAATTTTCTTTGATTTCATTCCAATTGAATGTGTGACCACACACTTCTTCAATTTTATACCACTTATGTGGTATATCATTCAGTGTGTTTGGAAACATGTGTGGCCATACCCTTTCATCCCAGTAATGTACTATTCTCCATGCATTCTCACATTGGTGAATGTGAGCGACTGGGTCAAACCCATGTTTAAAAGTTGGGATGTCAACTTGTGCTGACAACTTGTCACCAAATATTTCTACAAAATATAAGGTAGCAGTGTTCCATGTTTGTATTTTTGGTGCATGGGTTTCTCACCATTGGGCTTCCTCGACGATGAAGGATTCTACTAAAATTTGCACCCCCCCTTGTTCTCTGTCTGATTTGGATACTTCGTCGACATGAGTCATTGGGGAATTTCTTTTGCTAAACCTCAAGGGAGATCTCAATTGCGTGTTAGTCGGGATGAGTGTTGGTGTTTTTTTTAGTTTTTTCCCAAGAACGATATGGAATTCTTGTATTGAAAAACATGTTATTGATCACTTTATTGGGATTGCCTCTATCAACAAACACTCCTTAGCTTGAGCTTCATAGTTCTCCATTTTCCAGTTATAAATTTCTGTATCCGAGTTCTACCCTATTGACAATGGTGATCCGATTAAGATTTCTCCTTCACTGTTAGGCTTGAAATTGTATTTTTGTTTGTTCATTACTTGGTACAAGAGTCAAGCCTCCTGGGCTTCATCCCATGTTTCGACCCAAGGTTGTCCTTCTTTTGGGTCCAATGGTATTACGATTTTTCTACTGCTACCTTTGAATTTAATTATATCCCTATCAAGTGATGTTGTGGCCTTCATATTTTGACCCCATGGTCTTCCGACTAATGCAGGATAAGCGGGGATGCCTTCAACCAGATTAATCACTTCAAATTCAATACTTGTTGGAATTCCCATTATGGATATTATGAAACTTTTAAGTGTGGCAATTGACTCAATGAACCTTTTATCTACTAACTTTAAGAAATTCAGTGTTGGATGTAGCAGGGGTTTTCCAAGTTGAACCCATGTTTCTTTGGGGAGAATATTTACTTGAGAACCAAATTCAACTACAACTTTTTCGATAATATGGCCATCAATTTCTAGGTTGAATTGTAGGTCAAAGGGACTTGTATGACTTTCCTGATACAACTGTCGAAGATTTTTAACTTGTCTTTGATCCTCTTTGTATTCGCTTTGGATGCTCAACAAGTTGATGAGGCAACCAACCAACTACTTTTCTTTTAGTAATTGGAGGAATTATTCTAGATCAATGTCTCAAATACTTGATTGTCCTCCCTTATTTCCATTTGATTTTTCTTGGTCAATATTCTTTAAGAACTTCATTACTTCCCACATTATTATTTATTCATTCTCTGGGTCGGTATATGCATTTCATCCTCCCCTTTGTTGATTTGGTGGGTTTGGGTAGATGTCTTCACCTGCTCCTGATCATGTTACTATGTGGAGATTTTTTGAATCTAAGATGTATTGCTTGGAAACTATATGCAAGAGTTTCACATTCCGATTATTCATCACTTTATCTAATACAATTGGAAAATCTTCAAGGGAGTGATCCCCCACTCTATATATGTTGCAGAATTTGAAATCATTTTTGTACTTTATTGGGAAATCATGACTTATCTGGTCATCCTTCCTTTATTTAAAGAAGTAATAACGACCTCGACTACATCCTCTACCAAATTGTCCTCTTCTTCCCCTGTGTCTTCCTTGACCTTGATAACCCCCAAAACCTCAACCTCTATAGCCGTTTCCATTTCCTTAGTCGAAAATTTGGTTGATCGCCTATGTATAATACATTGAATGTATGTTTGTTCTATTTTTTCCGTTTAATCAACATTCTTGTGTGGAGTGGTTATTTTCCTCACAAATATGGCACCATTTTGGTCAGGTGTTCCTTAGGTTATGTAGGTAGTCTCATGTTGCATGATTTATTACAACCTCATAGATGTCACATAACGTTTCGATTGGAATGCGTTAGACTGTTGGATCTAGTGCATCACTAAATTTACAATAATCTTTTGTATGCCTTTCACTAGAGAAAATTGTGCACAAAGCTAATTTCGTGAAATGGACATATTTTTTGTATGGATTGTTGAAGTTCTACGAGTTTTTCTTCTAATATTTTCTCAATTATTGATAAAGTCGATTCTCCTTCATCATCCATTTCTATGCACTAGGATTTTTCCATGCTTCCTAGCATGATTGGATGTCATACACGTGTAATGGTGCTTGATTTTTTTGTAATATTCCTGCCACATACCAGTGTACAAGTAATATTTCTTCAATTACTTAAGGAATTTGGGTTAAAATATCTTTGAATTTTTTATCACATTCATAGATGGGTTCTCCCAGACTTTGTTTAATCTCTTTCATTTTTTTATTGGCTAAGTGGATTACATCTTGTGTTTTGAAAAAGGTGAGGAAATTTTGTTTTATCTCTTTCTTTGAAGATTATTGATTATCTATGAAGTTTGTGAACCAGATGAGGGCCCTAGCTCGAATTGCAACACCAAATTGTGCCATTTGTTTTTCTTCGTTGGTAATATCAACTGCACCCCAAAATTTCTCACAAACAAGCTAATGTCATTTGGGGTCTTCATCGCCTTCATAAATGGGAATATGACTGAGGCCCACTGTCATTTTCTTTGTTTTTTTCAAGACTTGAACTATTGCAATATTTTGATTTGAAGTCAACTGGGAAGTCAATGTGGTCTTACTTTGTGGAGTCAAAATATTAGTATCAACTCGACTAACACAAACTCTCACTGCTTTTCAATAAGAGTGTATTCTATTTCTAATTTTGTTTGTTCTTTGCTGGGATTATATCATCTGTCTGACAACCTTTGTCTATATATTCTATGTTCGTCCTCTCAAGGGTTGTGTCAAGTTTTTTTTTCACTATTTGTTGATATAGAATCTTCAAAAAGTATATTCAACAGGGGGGCAAAGTCCATGAGATCTCTTCTGTGGAGGAGTATAGCTTTTGGTCGATTTTGAATGTTCTCTTGTGCTTCAATTAAAAACATGTCTCCTATCTGACCATCATTATTAGTTTGACACCAAACCTTTGGGGATTGAGTATCCACATGAAGTATTTGACCGAGGAAGTCTGCAACGCACGGGTTGAGGCTTATTTTGGGATAAATTTGAATTTCAGGACCCGAATCATCGATCTCCATACTATCAACTTGTTAGGAGTCACTAGATGCCATACTCATGTGTAATCTCTTAATCCCCCCTAGGAGTCGTCAGGGTGCTCTCAAGGGATGCTCTAGTGAAATTCCATGCCTGGGCAGGTTTCTTATGTGAACTTATGAGATTCATTTCGTTTTGTAACTCTTCTCACCTCTATTTCCGCTTGTCACACTCCAATTTTTGAATATTAGTTGAATTTTTATAGGTCTGCATTCGATGTGCATACTTATCGCTTGATTCAATTATCTTCCTCCCGACTTCAGACATTTTTGACTTTGGTGCACTCGAATCGACTTGTATCATCTCATGGATTGTCCAACCCCCCATTTCCATCCCAACTTACGATGATTTTTCTCATTCTAGATGATTTCATTTCTTCAAAAAATAATCTCAGGCTTCTCTTGTCTCTTTGAAATTAACTTCGAGGAATTCTTCCCACTCTTCTTTCTTTTCTTTCCAATTTGAATTCAGAGGAGAATTGGCCAAAATGGATCGGTATTCGATGATGTCTCTGACTTCCTTTTCTAACAAGAATTTATGAAGAAATGACAGGAAGGTGAAAAGGAAATCATCATGCAAGTCGGTATAGAATTTGTTTTTTATAGTTTTGGCTCACTCTCTAGATTCAATTTCTTATTCTTCAATATAATATCTGATGATTCTCTCAAACCACTCATTAAGATTTATTCTTCCTCCATTTATTATTTTGTGCATCAAATTTTCATCTAGAATGAGTTTTAGCATTAGGAGGTTGGTTGAGATATTGGAAAAATGATTTTGGAATAGCTTCTAGGAATCGTTCATGTGTTTTTGAGAAGATATCTGTACATGCTTTTGCGATTGTTAGTCGATTCCTCCTTGTGTGATTTTTGATATAATTATTATTTGTTCACTCCCACCATTGGCGTATGTCTTCCAAAGTTAACATCTATGTTCCTTTTACTTTATGCATGCTTGAGTTTAGAACTATCAACAACATAACTAATGTTGTAGTTTGAGGGAAAGTACGAGAAGTTACTAGTAGTTCCTTACACAGAGCAACATATATTATGGAATCATATACAATCACACATAGAGACACATGGAAGCATACAAAAGTAATGGGAGAACCATCAAATGCAATTTATTATATAGATAAAATAACATTTTTCTCTCTGTTACATAGCCACACACACACACACATCTTTAAGTTACTTGTTGGTTACAATTTTTAATTACCTGGTCGGTAAACTCTAACTATCTACTCGATTGACTTCTCTATCCTACTTCTGCATTCGACTTGGTTGGTCGACTGACAGGTCTAGTCGGTAGAGCCAACTAGCCCATACAACAAACTCACTATATAGTGTGTGCCATAATATAGACATGAACGTGTTTTGAGGTGTCACATGAACCGATACATATTAGTTATCATAACACAATGGTACATACTATTGATAAAACACATCGTTCCGTAAAAAATTTAACATACAATAATATTTATCGTTTCAAAATTGCATGGTGCTCATGTTTGAAATATAAACCAGAGCACTAATTTTTTTTTTTTCCGTATCAGTGTGTTACATTTATTATAAGCATCAGGATTCTAAATATTATTTACGCACCAGTTGCTTTACTATAGTAGTGAATGCATCGGGGATAAATATAACTTAATCGCACTTGGGATAACTATAACTTAATTGCATCGGGGATAACTATAACTAAATTACACCGAGGATAACTATAACTTAATCACACCGGGGCTAACTATAACTTAATTGCACCTGGCTAACTATAATGCAATCGCATCGGGCTAACTATAACTTAATCACACCGGGGTAGACAAATACTCAAGTGCACCAATGCACCATATGAAAACAACAAAAAACCGATGCAAAGTAATTATAAGAGCATTGGTGCTTTGCATACGCCGAAAAAGGTGGAACCTGTGTGCAATATTTATAAACACACCAGGGCATTTTTTTGTTATATTAAGATTTGGGGCATTTTTATTATATTAATGTACCAGTGCGTTTTGTTATAGTAATGTTCCGGTGCATGTTTTTCAATGCCGCAACGATGTGTTTTGACAATAACAACACCGAAAATAAAAAATCCACTGCAACCTCCGCTGTCCCAATTTTTTTTAGTTATATGGAACATCCACTAAAACCTTCACAATCAATAGAGGAGGTTGTAGCAGAGGTTTTTTTTGGAAAAATTTCCAAATTTTTTAACACTAAAAACCTCTACAAAAACCTTTTCTAGAAGGTGTTCTCCTTGTAGTGGATGGAATAACTACAACAACAGGCCATTGAGCAAGGATGGATTTAGGATTATATCAAACAGGAGAAGCATATATCCAACCATCTAGAATAAAGACAATGTCAAGACGAAATCCTCCAGAGATAGAAATCCAAAGTTCATTGGTTGAAAGAAGGGGAGTGCAACTCTAAGTTCTTCCATCACTACTTGGTCCAAAGGAGGTGTTATCACATATAGTTTTCAAGGGAAGCAGGTCGTCCAAGTTCGTGGTATACAAAGTAAGTGTCTAAGCACAGCATGCAAAGCAGCTCATTCCGGGCTTAAAATACAAACATGCGGGCTCAATTTTGCGATGGTGGAGATCCCCTGTGAGGATTAGATTAGTGCCCCCCCAGGTATTTAGAGTTTCAGAATTGCATGAATTATAGCACCATGAAAAGAGCCGAAGCCCAAAGCGATATGATCCATTGATCTTGAAGGTAGCACATGGCATATGATCCAAGTGTTCGGGAAAATAATCTTCGAGAGTTTTGAAGTAGGAAGTGTGTAAAAATTCCGAAGGGTTGAAGCCCGAAGTCTCGAAGTGAGTCTGGACCATCCGTCAGCAGGGACACGGGGCAACCAATCTCTCACTTCAGGGATTTTCCTCCGAGAATCTCTTCATGTTTCACATTCAAAAGCGTCAAAGTCCCAAAGACCCAAAGCATCGAAGTCTCGAAGTGCCGAAGCACGTGACGCACTCTCATTAGGAATGACGTGTGGCACTCTTTCCAATTCATTCTGTCATGGCCATGTCACCCTCCTTATCATGACACATCAACAGATGTGACATCATATGATGTCATCTAGAATAACCATCAATGAGGACATGTGGCTGAAATCTGTGAGCTCCAGATAAAGGCCCGAAGTAATCCTCGACCATTCGATTCATGAGGACATGCGTCAGTATATCGCCAGCTTCGGGTAAAGGCCTTTGGGAGCCTAGGTTTGATATTTTATTTTCATGGAGTCCAGAGACCTGAAAAGTGTCTTAGCCATCGATCTTAGGGAGCCATGTGTCATCAAATTCTTAGCTCCGGAGGTTTTACTTGGAGGGAAATGGAGTTTGAGAATTGAAATTCTCGAAGGCCAATCTGCAAAGCAAATCTCAGTCATTGTTTTGAAGGGGGAGATCCAATCCATCAATCTAAAAAGTGCCAGAGCTAAGTCGTTGAACAGAGGGCCTAATATTAGATTGCAAGATCAATGGTCATGCCAAATTGCAGGGTCAAAAGGTGCACACGTTTTAAAATCTCAGGGGCTGGCCACAATCATAACCATGGTTTTTAGAAAGGGATGTGTGGTGGTTCATGGTGAATTGCGGGGACAAAAGCGGTTTTCTTTCAGACCACCCTTGGTAGCGCCCACAATTGTGGAATTGTGTAGGGTCATGGCCCTAGGTCACATTGAAGATGGAGCGATAAAAAGGAGTTGCGTCAAAGGCCAAAAGTGCCTGTATTTGGTCACAGAAGAAGATTTGCTTGGCCTTGAGGTGTCGGGATTGACTCGAAGAAGTTGTGGGCACCACTTGGAACATTCATGGGTGTCAGGCCTCATCCTGATCTTGATGAAGGTAGTTATTGAAAATGGGGGCAGTGATTGAGACCTCATCTCACCCCATAAATGGAATGCGTGGAGAGAAGGGTCCTCGGGGTTGATTGTGAGTCCAAAGCTCCCTGGTGGATGAATTTTATCAAAGATCCCACATTGAGCCAGGCTTGCATCTGACGTAAGAAGGCCTGCACAGTCTGATAGAGTAGGCACCGACTGAAAACTTTGAATGCAATGGTCCGATCACACTCCTGGTGGTTGCAACAGTTCTGAGTATAAGTAGTTAGTTAGTGGAATGGTTGAGCTAGGCTCCCTGCTATTGTAATATTTTGAAGAAGAACACTGGTTCTTTGGTTATGTCTTGATTTGAGACTTCTTGATTAACCTAATTCATCTTTCTTACTCCATATTATTTGCCTATGATACTGAGAGAGTTCATGATTGACCGATTCACATGGATTGTTGTGACTGTATTATGATGAATGTTTGATTATAATGCTATTATGATTTCTTTCAGTTTCCTTGAAATTTGAATCCAAGAGGGTCTTGTGTTTAAGTTTTTCTTCCTTAGGCTACTAGAAGGCCTGATGTTCACGACAGACCTCTACACTTTTCTCACCAAATTCTTCCTCCTACTCACCTTTACTCCAACTTACTGAATGAAGCTGATCCAAGTCCTCAATTGCTTGCGCATACCCGTCCAGATTTATGAGTTAGAACGTTATTTTCATCGAGTCTTCTCCATTTGGCATCTTAAAACTCATTTACATTTACTATATAAACTGATGGGTACTGGGCTTACCTTCTATGTAATTTGAGGCTGACTTCTAGTGCTAACATTTCTTGGTGTTGTTGTTGGGGAACAAATTGAAGACATTTCCCTGGGATAGAATGACAAAGAGCTTCAGATTATGAAGGTGCATCAGATATCAGAAACATTGAAGATTGAAATTTTCACCTAGCGAATCCACAATCAAACACTCCACTGGGGAGGACCCTATTGACTGAAAGATGACCATACCGAAGGGGAAGACCAGGTATCAGTTTATGAGCTTTCTTCATGAAATCATGTTTTTCTTTATCATCTCATTTCTCTCTTTCCCTTTACATATAGAAAGGATTATCCTCTACTTTGTCTATTCAAATGATAATAAGCCTTCCTTTATTTATGCATCCTTGGAAGAAGAAGACATGCCCTCTTCTTGTGTTGTATATGTTGATCTTGTGTCTTCTCCTCAGCTTATTCATAAAAGTGAGATTGGTATTGGATTTCCTCGTGAAATTGATCTTGTAGCCTTGAAGGGGTTGAAAATGATTCAAAGCCTTCTCAGATTTCATTGCCTTCCATTATTACTACTGAGCCTATCCATCTTCTTGCTAAAACTCATATTCAACACACAAGTTTTCAAGCTAAGATTAGAGACAAGATGTTTAAACCTTTAAGGCTGCCACTTGACCTTCATCCTTATCCTCTAGTCCTTTGAGTATCTTCCTTGGTTTTCTAGGGAGGATCATGTTACAGCTGAGAGAAACTTGGAGGCCTTTGAGAACTTTATTGATCAATTTGAGATTGTTCATGAGGAAGTTACCATGAGGTTTTTCTCACATTATTTTTCTGGAGATGTTGTGTAGCTTAAATGTTTGGGAGATGGTTCTATTGGTTCTTGGATCAAGCTATGCAAATCTTTTTTAAAGTGTTGTGGTGAGAAAAATTCCCTTGATTAGTACTGGTTTGAGTTTAATGACTTGAGGAGAGGGGAAGAGGAAGACTTGGCTGTCTTCAATAGGATGTTTTATAGTGTTTATCATAGTATGCCTATGGATATTAGACCCACAGAGACTGTTGCCATGGTGTACTATGCCATGTCTCAACATCCAGAGTTGGTCCTTATCCTGAGAGAGAGGAAATATTCATCGTTAAGACACCTGTTTGAATATGTTGAAGATGTCGAGGAGAACATCAAGGTTAGCAAGGGGGTTCATATGAAATCATATCTTGGAAAATTTCATGTGCCTAAGGAAGAAGACTGTCAGCATGTTTCATATTCTAAGCAAGAAGATAGTGATTACGAATCAGAGTAGGAAAAACAACAAGGAAAAGAGACTGCATATGTTGATGATCGAGAGTTGTTTTCAAAGGAGCGGGGAGGTTTTTTATTTGCAAGCAGAGAGGAATTTACATAGGAGCAATCGAGTCTTCTAAAGTAGCCAAGATTGTGTCACACGAGTCATGATCCTATGGATATATACATGGAATCATATGTTTTAGATTTTGAGGATTTCCAAGAGCATACCATAGAGCCTTTTCCTTTATAGATTGAGGAAAAACATTGTGTGGAAATCTCCCATTCTGTGCCTACAGAAGACAAAGAGAAGAGATTTCCCATGGTTCCTATTTATGATGATTATGATTATGATCCTTGGGAGAGTCATGAAGAAGAAGAGGGAGTACCAAATGTGTAGTTCATATCCTGCCCAGAGCCTGCAAATGAACAACCATCACCTGGGATCAGTCATCCTACATTAGTCGTTCGCTCACCCGTGCCTGCCAGAGACATTAGCCATCTATGAGCAGTTGTAAGACAAAGCATGTTTTCTGTCACCAACCTAGTGGATTTTGTCATTTTCTCTATGAACCTGTAAGGGAGTACATGGAGTTGCATTTCCTTCATGTCTTGGAGCTGCTCAACTTTATCCTAACTTTAGCACTGGGAGGAGAGTTGAAAAGGGTAATCATTTTGTTGTCACAGTTGCATTGTTTTTATTTGATCAGTGACAGAGTAAACAAGTTTGTAGCTAGGGAGTTGCTTGAATGGATATGGTGGAAGTTTGATTTCACCTAGTGCTTTGTAAAAATTAATTAGTCTAGGAATGTACATAAATAAGATCCTCCTGGAGCCCATGCATTTTTCTTTCATTTTTAGGATAGTGTGCTTGTCGGCCTTTAATCCTCAACATGATGTTTTTTGAGCATGAATCCATAGCCCAGTGCAAAAGGCGAATGGAACTACTTGTTCTTGGCAGTTCGTAGGTAGCATGCCATCACCTGTGGATCCAAATGTTATCACATATAGTTTTAAAGGGAAGCAAGTCATCCAAGTTCGTAGTCTACACAGGAAGTGTTAGAGCGCAACATGCAGAGAAACTCATTTTAGGCTTAAAATACAAATAGGCGAGCTCAATTTTGCGACGGTGGAGATCCCCTGTGAGGATCAGATTAGCGGCCCCTCGGGTATTCATAGTTTTAGAATCGCATGAAGTATAGTGCCATGAAAAGAGCTGAATCCCAAAGCGAGATAAGACGTTGATCTTGAAGGGATCAATGTGGCGTCCGATCCAAGTGTTTGGGAAAATAAGCTTCGGTAGTTTTGAAGTAGGAAGTGTGAAAAAATTCCGAAGGGCCGAAGCTCGAAGTCCCGAAATGAGTTTGGAGCATTTGTCAGTAGAGACACATGACAACCAATCTCTCACTTCGGGAATTTTCCTCCAATAAGATCTTCATGTTTCACATTCAAAAGTGTCGAAGTCCTGAAGACCCGAAGCGTCGAAGTCCCAAAGTGTCGAAGCACATGGCGCAATCTCATTAGGCATGATGCGTGGCACTTTTTCCAGGTCATTTTGTCATGGACATGTCACCATCCTTATCATGACACATCAGCAGACATGACATCATATGATGTCATCTAGACCACCCATCAGTGGGGACATGTGACTGAAAACCGTGAGCTTCGGATAAAGGCCCGAAGTAATCCTCGGTCGTTCGATTCATGAGGACACGTGTTAGTATATCGCCAGCTCCAAGTAAAGTCCTTTGGGAGCCCAGGTTTGAGATTTTATTTTCTCGGAGTCTGGAGACCCGAAAATCATCTCAACCATCAATCTCAGGGAGCCACGTGTTGTCAGATTCTCAACTCTAAAGGTTTTACTTGGAGGGAAATGGAGTTTGAGAATTGAAATTGTTGAAGGCCGATCCACAAAGCAAATATTGGCCATTTTTTTGAAGGGGAAGATCTGATCCATAAATATAAAAAGCGCCAGAGCTGAGTCATTGATCAGAGGGCCTAATCGTATATTGCAAGATCAACGGTCACGCCAAATTGCGGGGTCGGAAGGTGCGCATGTCTTAAAATCTCAGGGGCAGGCTGAAATTAGAACCGTGGTTTTTAGAAAGGGATGTGTGGTGGTTGTTGGCACAGGGGTAGACCCAGGGTTCAGCTCCAAGAGCACACCAACAAGCCCTAACTACTGGCCCTTTCGACAACACCTGCGAAGCAAATGCATTCTCACCCGAAGCAATTATGAGGGGGTTGCAGGATAGGGATGTCTACAACCAAGGGGAATATCAAGTGGATCTAACACAAGAACAACACATCATTCATATATCACTTATCATCTTAGATATATTCTTCACATCTACTTATCAAATCTAAAACAGTAATACAATCACAATATATCAATGACAAAGATAAAATAACAATCACACATAATGCAAAATATACGTGGTTCATGCTCTCTCTAGGGATACGTCCACAGAACTGTGCTTTATAATATATTAGGATGAAGCATACAGTTCTTGTATGCACTCTTAGCTAGAATATCTCTTCTCTTCTCCTCTCTTTATCTCCCCCCTTGCGCACCCAGCTGCAGGGTTAATCTTTGCACCCAACTGAAGATCTTACAATACCAGAAGGCTCTCACACCCAACGCTTCTTTATCTCACCAAAGTAATCTCTCACACTAATACCACTAACTCAACAACAATATCGTACTAACCTAAGGTACCAACCCAAAATAGGCCCTCATGAACTTTATTTATACATTACAATCACTTCACCGACATCCTTAGGCTGAAACCTAGGTGTAAAAACCCTAGATACCCAAACCCTAGGTGTCTAAAACCCTAGGCCAACTTGACCCGCGTTTTTCGGGCTTCGCCAACCTGTCTTTTCTTTCTTCTCGTGTGGTGCTCCAAAGCATCCAATGGTGAATTTTTCCACTTGTTGCGTTGTCCACAATCCTTATTTCTTTCTTATCTATCATTCTTGATCTCCTCATCTAACAACTTTCTTTCTCGGACTTTGCTCCATATTTTCTGCTCTTTTGCTTACTTCGACCCATTAACAGTCATTGTGTCTTCCGCGAAGTTCGCATTTTCCTTTTCTTCCTTGATCTTCACTTTCTTCCATACCTAAGGGCCAACAGGCCCCCAACACTCACCTGTGACCCATCCTGAGGCACTTCAGATCTGAGCTTCCTGTTTTACTTTGACTCCTAATTGCGCAATGAAACCTCTGCTTTCTTCTCTATCCCTCCTTTTCCTCTTTGTGTAGACTGTCTTTTCTGTGTCTGGTACCCAGTTTCAACTGCACCTAGTTCCTAGATCCTTTTCTTCATGCTTCTACTAAGAGCTGCGAGGCAACTGGTTGTCATAGTACAACTTTAGTCGGCTCCCATTCACTAATACTTCCTTCCACTCCCCATTCAGAGTCTTCAATTGCACAACTCCTCCCTCTGTAACCTAATCGATCTCATATGGCCCTAGCCAATGTGTTTTGAACTTCCCAGGATGTTTCATGAACTTGCTATCATATACCTATACTAGATCACCTTGTGTGAATGCCTTCTTCTTGATGTGCCTGTCATGATAAGCCTTCTCTCTTTCCTTCTGAACCTGCTGATGGAATCTTGAAATAGATATATCTTCCTTCAATTTAACCAACTATTCAAGCCTCTCTTGAACAATGCTAGAGTCATCCATATCTGTAAAGGAAACAATTATCAGGATTGATACCAAATATTCCATTGGAACAACAGCTTCGAGACCATATACCAATTTAAAAGGGGTCTACATTGTTAGTTTCTTGCAAGTAGTTCTATAATCCCATAATATTGCTGGTACTCTTAAATCCCAATCAACCCTGTTCACACTGCAAATCTTGGTTAGTGTTGTTTCCAAAATATTCTTGAATTCTTCAATTGTCCCATTTGCTTGTGGATGGTACAGTGTGCTCTTCTGATGGTGGACTGCAAATTATTCAGTCAGGGCTTCAATTGTCTTATTGATGAAATGTCGTGGGTACTAGCAAGAACTCATTGAATCTATCATTTGGGCCCATAACAAATTGAAGGTTGCTCCTGCTATCCAGCCTAGAGCCTTGAGCATTATATAGGGACGTGTTATAGGAGTAGCTCATTACCTTCTGGGTGGAATCATCACAACATGGGTGTTCTTCCTGGCAAGAATTATTGGGTATAATAACATATATAATGTGAAATTAAATAGATTATCATCTTTTCCTTTTTTGATGATGGCATACCCAGATTGGATTGGAAAAGGCACCCGCTTTGCTTACAACATATTGAAAAAAACTACTCATTCTATGGTTTTACTTAATAAAAACACCCTTTTTGGAATTAATATTGGAAATCCCTCATTGTTAGCTGCCTATGTCTTGACTGCCTTTTCCCCTTATGCTTGCTCCTTTGCAAATGTATATGGGCTAGGTGTTTCGTAGGTGTATACACATGTAGATGCAGATCCTGTTGGATATCTAGAGCTAGTTTACCAAGTTTACCTTGTTTATATTCCCAGTAGCTAGCCTTTGGTCGATTATTCTTAGCACTTAGTACACATCATACACTTACTGTCCTTCCTTGATCACTCATAAATATCTTTGGGCATCCAAACCTGGTTATTATGTCATCAAATATGAAGCGCGCAGCTGTAGTTGCACTACAGTTCTTGACTACTCTTTCTTTGGCCCATCTAGTCAAGTATTCTGTCGCAGTAATTATGTACCTTACTCTTGTACGCTTTCCTGGTGGATTTATAGGTCCAACAAAGTCAATGGCCCATTTCTCTAAAGATTGTAGGGTCATTTGTGGGGCTAATGGCATTTCATCTCTTCTGGATGGTTTCCCAACTCTTTGGCATACATCGCAGGATCTGGAATAGCTTTTAGCATCTCTGTGTAAGGTAGGCCACCAAAGGCTAGCTCTTAGAACCTTCTGCACAGTTGCTTTTCCTGCATAATGCCCTCCTGCGATGCCTTCATGAGATTCTACAAGTATTATTGGTCTCTCTGCCTCCATAACACATCTTCTCAATATCTCATCAGGTCCCATCTTGTATAGGTTTCCAGCTATAAGTGAGAAGTCGAGAGCGCGCACTACTAGCGGTTTCTTCTGGGGAGTTGTATACTCACTAGGTGCCATTCCCGTTGATAGGAACTGGAATATCTCTGCGAAGTGGTCATCGATATTTCTAATGGCCAATAGTTGTGCATCCGATAGTGCATCCTCTAAACTGGTCGGCTCTTCTCCATGTTCCAACCTTGACAAGTGGTCATGACCTTTGTTCATCCTCCCTGGATTTACTATGATCTCAAAATCATATTCTTGAAATAGCAGAAGCCATATTCATATTCTTCCCTCCAACACTAGCTTGTTGACTAGGTATTTCAGTGTGGAGTGATCAGTAATCATTTTAAAGTATCCTCCCAACAATTAGTGGCGAAACTTCTGCAATGCATACACCATGGATAACCCTTCTCGCTCAGTGGTGGTGTAATTAATTTCAGCAGTTGATAGCTTCCTGCTAGCAAAGGATAACGGGTGGTCAATATATCCTTCTTCCGACTGTGATAACACAACTCCTAAAGTAATGGAAGACACATCGACATGCACATGAAACTTCTTGTTCCAATCTGGGAAAATTAGAATGGGCGTAGTAACCATTTTTTGTTTCAGTGTGTCGAAGCTCTGATGGCATTCTTCTGTCCAACTAAACTGACAATCCTTCTTCAACAGTTTTTCCATGGGCGTTTTGATATGAGCATATCCTTTGATGAACTTCCTGTAATATCCTATGTGTCCCAGCGTAGTGTGCAACTGTTTAACTGAAGTAGGAGGGGGTAGATCAACTATAATGGAAATTTTGGATGGATCTACCAACAATCCTTGCTTGCATACAATATGACCTAACAACACTCCAAATGGTGAAAAAAAAATGCATTTCTTCATATTCAAAGAAATTTGACACTGTCTGCATTTATCCAACATTAGCCTTAGACATTCAATATGGTTTTTCAATAAACTGAAAACAGTCTAATCATCAAAATATGCTTCTATAAATTTATGCAGAAATTCCTTAAATGCTTCGACCACCACCCTGGAAAAGATGGTTGGGGAATTATTCAATCTAAATGGCATCATTGTATACTGATAGGATCACCACTCTTTTGCAAACGTGGTCTTATGGCGATCTTCCTTGGCAATCCATATATGATGGTATCGTGAAAATCCACCTGTAAAAGAATATACTTCCTGGCCTCCCACATTATTTACACTTCATTAGTAAATTGTGTAGGGAAGGGCTCATGCAAACAAGCATCATTCCGCTTCCTCATATCTATGCATATCCTTATCTCTCCTGTCTTCTTATCTTGCACCACCATAGGGCTAATATATTATGACTCTTCGACAGACTCTATAATCCCTTCTTTCAGCATTCTGTCGAGCTCAATTTTCACTTACTCCTTATATTTAGGGTTTAGTCTGTAAGGTCTCTGTTTGAATGATATAGCATCTGGATTCAAAGGAATCCTCATCTCACCCATAGGCCCTTTAATTCCCTTCATGTCAGTGAACTTGGTTGGAAACAAGTCCTGATATTCATGCAGTAACTCTGTAATTTTATCAATGGTAGCAGCATCCCAATAATCTCCAATATTTGCAAACTTTGGTGTCTGCTCTATTCCAATATTGAATTTCTTAATCTTAATCGGCTATCCAATAAATGGTAGCTCAACTCTTGGTCCTTCCACATCTCTCTGGCCTTCTGTTTCTGTGATGTTCACCTTTCTGGGATCATCGTCTTCATCAACATTGATGTTGTAACAACCTTGTAGTTTCTGGAGAGGTGCAGTCCATTCATCCTCTTCCTGTTCTAAGGGAAGGCTAGATACCTCCTTGAATACTTTCTGTCTCAAAATTTGTAATGCTTGATATACTGATGTATATTGAATTTCAAATAAGAAGGTGGTTACAAAATTCTGAGTCATACCTTGCCAATCTGTAGTGATGAGGCGCAACTCTGCTTGAAGGTACCAGTTAATAGGTATCATGTCTAGCATGTTGATGAATTTGTGCACCCATTTCTCTTGAGGAATGTTTCTCCATGCTTCCTCACAGCTTCTCACATGGTCCTTTGGGCAGCTTCATCCTGTGTATCAAACTTCACAATCTTCTACTTGTGCTGAGAAGCGCATTGTCATCAGGGTACGACACTGTATCCAATCTGCAATGTTACTTTGTGTGCCTCCCACCATCTTGTTGGTGTGGCTTTTAGGCCCTCATCCATTGCCAACAGTCTTTGTTGCATTGGTACACTTTCTTCCAAGTTTGAAAAGAAGGTTTCTAAAGGATTTAGACCATCAAAGGTGGGTAAGTTACTTACGGTTGTGCCGATCCAACGAACTTCTTTGGTTAGCTTAGCACATCTTCTTGCAGATACTTCATACATTTTATTCTGCCAATTTTCCAGTGCTTCTTCTGAGTCTGATGAACATGCACTATCACTTCGCCAGCTTAGGTTCCCATCGACTGTAGGATTAATGTAATCCTACTGTCTGGCTATTACTTTGTATATGTTTTCCATTGCATATGCGTGGTCTTCTTCTCTGATAGGTTCTGTGTACCACTGACCTTCATCTGGATCTAAGGGTGCAATGACCCTAAGGCCATATTTTTCAAAAGTCATACGTCTCTTCTTTAAATCAACCACAGTGGAATTATTAAAGGCCCAATCAATTCCTAACAGCGCAGGATAAGGGCATTTGTCATCAACTATCTCAATTACCTCGAAATCTGCAAATGTTCTTACTCCATCAATGTCCACAGGGACATGTTCCAATCTTCCCAAAGGGCTTACAACTTGTTGGTTGGCCATCCTAAGCCTGATAGGGGAATAGATCAACTTCGGTTTTCCCATCAGCGCCCATTTTTGCTTCGTCATGACATTGACCTCCGACCCTAATTCTAGGACTACATAATCTATCTCATACTCTCCTATTTGAGCATTCAAATGTAATTCCTTATTTTTCCTTCTCTTCTTACCAATTTGGTGTACTTCCCTATTCAGTAAGGGGTCTATCTTTCCTAGCTCATATTGTCTGACTAGATTTTGTAACTTTTGTACAACGCTTTCATCTTGAATCAAATTTATACAATTATATAGAAATTCCATGAGATTTATTACCTCTTTTCCCTCTTTTGGTGAATCAGACTGATCAAATGCCAGAGGCATTCCATATTCTCTCACTTATGGTCTTGTCTTTAAAGAAGAACCTTGCTGTCCTCTGAATTCATTTCTTGCTTCCTCAAACGTTTTTCTTTCTTTCTTTGCATCGAACATTTGTGTCTTCTCTGTAGCTTTCATGATTCCCGATTCTTCTATAATATTCCCTTGGGTCAGTCTGTATTCTCCTGTAAGAGCGGCTACTCTGGTTATAACAACGACTCTAGGCTCTCCTCCGCGAGGTTCATCATATATCAGTTGTACCTGGGGGTTCTACTGAGGCCCTTGTCTTTCCTGAAGCTTAGCTAGCAGCCCAGGACAATATTCTATAACATGTTCAAACGAGCTGCAGTAGCTTCAAGTGGTACAAGGGTTTTGAAAATCCCTTGTGAGGTGTCCTGGTTGTGAGCAGTTATAACAGATTATTTGTCCATGACCTTGACCCATTCCTCCTCGTCGTCCTCTTCCTCTAAATCCACCACGAGGATTGAAGTTTCCTCTCCCAAGAGAGTTATACTGCATAGTGTTTCCTTCTTGTTGTACTTCACCTTGAATCTTATATATGTCTCTCAACCTTTCATGCATAATATCGTAATCCCTACAATATCTATCATCATGTCCCACAGACTTACATAATGTATAATAAAAATTTGTGGGTGTCTGAACATACTTTTTCATGTAGTAGCACTCACCGGCGTGATGTTTGTTTCTGCATCCCTCACACCAAGGTAAGGTGACTTGTTTCAAAGGGATCGGAGCTCCAGAAGCCAAGTATTCATTGAATAGGGGACAATACTCCTTGTCATGGCATTTTGATCTACATCTGACACTCCATATGTCTTCTCTTTTATCCTTTCCCTTGTCTTTCTTCATATCTTCAACCTGCAAAGACAAACTAGTTAGCTAACTCAAGATCTAGCTCATACCTAAGCTGGATTCTCCCATAGGGGTTGATTATAGTTTCATGGTGATATCTAGTGCCTTAGACTCTGAAGAAATATTATGTTTCATCAGAGGAACTCTGATGTGTGGTAAGTGGGTAGCAATGAACCATTCTTTGTTCTGTTCATCTGGGATCTGAAAAGTCAATCGACATGTTAGGGTTTTGAATCTCTGATCGAATTCCCAAACAGGTTCGACCACCTTCTGTTTGATCTCCTTCAGTTATGTAATACATTGTGACTCCGACTTGGGTTTCTTGAACTCTGCAATTAGTGCATTCTTAGTATGATTCAGTGTCTTAGGCTGTGCAGGTCCTTGGACAAGTTTCATGTACCATCTTAGTGCGCGGTCCCTTAGAGTGGTACTGAACTATGTTCTTTTGACAACTTAGTCGGTGACATTTTAATATTCCATACAATGTCACATAGGAACCAGTGCTGATTAGGATCTTCAGATCCATCTCCCCTAAAAATAGGAAGCCTCATCTCATTTTCCATAGATCTTCCTGGGGTTCCTGACTGAATGTGTGGTGGACTACTATTGACAGTGCTCTGGGTACTTTGGTGGTTGGGATTACTCTGGTTGCTTAATACTACTGAATCAATAGGAGGGATAATAGGACTTACTTCAACAGTCTATGCAGTTCCTGAAGTTTCATATTCTTCTCGGTGAAACTCTTTATCTTTCCCTTCCTCTGTCCTAGTAGGTTCTGAATGTTCTTTGTCTGTCAGATCTACCTCTTCTCCACTATAGAAACCCTCCTCCTCATAGTTATGCTTGAATAGGTTCGCAAGGTGAACTTCTCTAAATACTCTCCCACTATGCATATGTCCAGCTTCTATGTCATTTTCGTTGTCCAAATTTTTGAACATTATCCTTTCTAGATCCGACCAATCTACTGTATCTTCAAGATGTTCTTCTCATGCAATAACATCTTGAGTCTCAACTTCAAGAATTGTAAAAATTTTCCTCTGGGTCCCTTAAAGAAATATCTCTCAACTTGGTTTTATGACTCTACTTGGTCAACAACAAACTCTGTGATGTACCCTCCAATGGTGCTATCAAACCAGTGATCTACTACTCGTGATACAACATTATCAACTCTTTTGACCTTATTGATCAGCTCTGACGTCCAAACCACAGGAGGTCTAGATTGAATCTCGAATTGGGTATTTGCTAATCTAGCTAGCCACTCATACAGCTCCTGATGGATTCCCCTAAAGAATGTCTCGTGTATATCAGTAAAGATATATTTCTCCAACCAGTCCTATGAACTAAGATTAGGGTTCTTGTTTTGGGCTTTAGCGAAGTCCTTTTCTTGATCCTCTATCCACTTTTGAATCTCTGTATTTGATGGGAACCACCTTGAAATTCCCTCAAGAAGATTCTTGTCCCGACAACAAAACCATTTGTTGGCACAGGGGCAGACACAGGGTTCAGCTCCAAGAGCGCACCAATAAGACCTAACTACTAGCCCTTTCGGCAACACCTGCGAAGCAAATGCAGTCTCACCTGAAGTAGTTATGAGGGGTTGTAGGACAAGGATGTCTACAACCAAGGGGAATATCAAGTGGATTTAACATAGGAACACCCGAACATTCATATATCACTTATCAACTTAGATCTATTCTGCACATCTACTTATCAGATATAAAATAGTAATACAATCATAGTATATCAATGAAAGAGATAAAATACCAATCGCACATAACACAAAATATACATGGTTCACCCTCTCTCTAGGGATACGTCCACAAAACTGTGCTTTATAATATATTAGGATGAAGCATACAGTTCTTGTCTGCACTCTTATCTAGAAGATCTCTTCTCTTCTCCTCTCTTTCTCCCCCCCCCCTATGCACATAGTTGCAGGGTTGATCTTCGCACCCAGTAGAAGATCTTACAATACTAGAAGGCTCTCACACTCAGCGCTTCTTTCTCTCACCAGAGTAATCTCTCGCACTAATACCACTAACTCAACAACAATATCATACCAACCCAAGGTACCAACCCAAACTAGGCCCTCATGACCTTTATTTATACATTACAATCACTTCACTGACATCCTTAGGCCCAAACCTAGGTGTAAAAAACCTAGATACCAAAACCCTAGATGTCTAAAACCATAGGTCAACTTGACCTGCATTTTTCGGGCTTCGCCAACCTGTCTTTCCTTTCTTCTCACGTGGTGCTCCAAAGCATCCAATGGTGGATTTTCCACTTGCTAAGTTGTCCACGATCCTTCTTTCTTACTTATCTGTCATTCTTGATCTCCTCATCTAATGGCTTGCTTTCTTGAACTCCACTCCATATTTTCTGCTCTTTTTCTTACTTTGACCCATTACGGGTCACTGTGTCTTCCACAAAGTTCACATTTTCCTTTTCTTCCTTGATATTCGCTTACTTCCATACCCAAGGGCCAACAGTGGTTCATGGTTTGCGGGGACAAAAGTGGTTTGCTTTTATACCACCCTTGGTATCACCCGCAATCATGCAATTGCTTAGGGTCATGGCCCTAGGTCACCTTGAAGATGGAGCGATGGAGAGGAGCTACGCCAAAGGTTGAAATCACCCGTATTTGGTCACAAAATAATATATGCTTGGCCTTGAGGCATTGGGATTGACTTGAAGAAGTCGTGGGCACCGCTTGAAACATTCATGGGTGTCAGGCATCGTCCTGATCTCGATGAAGGTATTTATTGAAAATGGGGGCAGTGGTTGAGACCTCGTCTCACCCCATAAATGGAATGCGTGGAGAGAAGGGTCGTGGGGGCCGATTATCAGTCCAAAGATCCCTGGTCGATGGATTTTCTCGTAGAGCCCACACTGAGTTGGGCTTGTGTCTGATGTAAGAAGGCCTTGACAGTCTGACAGAGCAGTAGTCGACTGAAAACTTTGAATGCAATGGTCCGATCACACTCTTGGTGGTTTCAATAGTTCTGATTATAAGTAGTTATTTATGATATTTTGTTATGGTGGAATGGTTGAGATAGGCTCCCTGCTATTGTAATATTTTGATGAAGAACATTGTTTCTTTGCTTATGTCTTGATTTGAGACTTCTTGATTAATTTAAGTCAACTTTCTTACTCCATATTATTTTCCTCTGATACTGAGAGAGTTCATGATTGAGTGATTCACATGGATTGTTGTGACTGTATTATGATGAATGCTTGATTATAATGTTGTTATGATTTCTTTGAGTTTCCTTGAAATTTGAATCGAAGAGGATCTTGTGTTTAAGTTTTTTTTCCTTAGGTTGTTGGAAGGATTGATGTTCACGGTAGACCTCTACACTTTTCTCACCAAAATATTCCTCCTACTCACCTTTACTCCAACTTACTGACTGAAGTTGATACACGACCTCAATTGCTTGCGCATACTAGTCTAGATTTCTGAGTTAGAATGTTATTTTCATTGATTCTTCTCCATTTGGCCTCTTAAAACTGATTTACATTTATTGTATAAACTGATGGGTACTAGGCTTACTTTCTATGCAATCCGAGGGTGACTTATAGTGTTAACATTTCTTCGCGCCATTGCCGGGGAACGAATTGAAGACATTTCCTTGGGATAGAACGACAAAGAGCTTCTGATTCTTAAGGTGCATCAAATATTAGAACCATTGAAGATTGCAGCTTGCACCTGGTGGCTCCACAATCAAAGACTCCATTGGGGAGGACCCTGTTGACAGAAAGATGACCATACCGAAGGGGAAGACCAGGTATCAATTTATGAGCTTTCTTCATGAAATCCTATTTTTCTTTATCAACTCATTTCTCTCTTTCCTTTTACATATTAAAAGGATTATCCTCTTCTTTGTCTATTCAGATGATAATAAGCCTTCATTTATTTATCCATCCTTGAAAGAAGAAGACATGCCCTCTTCTTGTGTTGTATATGTTGATCTTGTGTCTTCTCCTCAGCCTATTGTTATCGGATAAATCGGTAGGTGCAGACACTAAAAGATCTCCCTAGATCCACCTGGGTCTAGAACAAAACAAGACAGGACTTGAACATTTGAACGACACAACCAAGGACTTGGCAGCACTGACTCAAAGATGACCCAAGATATGACCTTGTAGCAAGTCGAACGAGAGACAAATGAATTTCCCAACCCGGATTCAAATGAAGAATAGGGGGTGTCATGTTCAAGAGCGATGCTTACTGCCATTAATACGAATACGAAAACATATCCCTTTCCCAAAATTTCCCCCACCATTTCTGGCGAGCACCTCTTTATTTTTACACAAACTTGAGGAGGATAACATATGCTTGTTGATGTAATCTCATCCTTCAGATGAGTCCCTTGGAGTATATTTAACGAACCCTAGGAAGGAGTGGTTCGGTCCCATTGCGGGTGTTTCGATGTTTGTTTAATGAGTCCAAGGATAGAAAACTAGGGGGTTTTTCATGTTTTGAGAGTCTGAAAAACACTTAAAGAGAACTCTCCCAGTTCATTTTTCGTAAAAGAGTTCAACGAGACCGAAAAAGTGATAAACTATCGCCCGTCGAACGTTTTCTTCAAATACTTTAACGAGCGTGAAAAGAACAAGATCGCTTGGCAATCTTTTCATTTTTATGGAGCGTGAAAAGAGCTTAAAGGATACTCCTTTATGTTCGTCGTTTTCGTGTTACCATGACGAGTATGAAAAGATGAAAAAAACTATACTCGGTTATGTTCTCATATATTTTCGAGCACGAGAACGAACGAAGACTGAGCTCAAGGTTTTTTTTAAAAAAACCCTAAAAAAGTAGTCGTACATGCGACAAAAAGAAAAAACATCCGTACCCCCTCGTTCGGACTTCGAAGTTGCTATATCTGCGAAAAACCACACTCACAAGGATATTAAGGTATTAGGTTTTGTAAAAAAGGCAATAAAAATAATATATAAAATCAATAAAAAATAGTAGAAAGTGAATAAATATGGGTGAAAAGGACTTTTTACCATTTCATTGTTACTTTGCCAAAAAATTGTCCAACATTCCTCATTTTCTCCCAAATTTATTTGCTTGATTGCAGGAGGCACAAGCGATCATTCGGCGAACAGTTTCAGCCAACGAGGTAATCTCTTGATTCTCTAACTTTTCCATGGTTTATTTTTGGTCTTTATTGGCAATTTTTTGGGTTTTGAGTCCATTTTAGGCTCAGAACATGCGCCCAAGCATTCTCGTAGGTGGGCCATGCGGGACCTACAAGAATATAATATTCTCGCAGGTGGGCTTCAGGGCACCTGCGATAATCTCTCACTGTGCAAAAGGTCCACCTACGGGGGCCGAAAAATGGATTTTAAAGTGAGGTTTTGCTCAATAAAAATTATGCAAGAGTTTAAAACAAGTTGTTGAATTCCCTCTCATGGATCTTTTGCAGGTGTTTGACCATCACAATGTTGGAATGGAGAGAAAGAGAACATTAGGAGGATGATTCCATTGCTGGGAATGACCCGGGTACAGTCGCTGCCCTCCGGGACTGTGGGCTCTTGAAAATTTTCAGGATTCCGGGCATGAGAGCCCAACTCAGGTTGTTGGAATACCTGGTCCACATGTGGGACGTGGATCAACAGTTATTTCATGTGGGATTCCATACGCTGACACTAGATATTGAGGATATCTATTTTTTGATGGGGTTGTCACAGTGTGGATACCATGCTACTTTGACTGGAGGTAGAGGTGACAGACTCCCTACGAGCGAGTATTGTTGCCAATACTGTGTTCCCGAGGCAGAGAGAAGCAAGGGTAAGTTTTCCATTTGGGGGGTCCAAGATCCAACCCTACGGACCATCTTTTTTACTATTGCACGCATGGTTGGAAGAGCAGCTCCACACATGGCTCTCCAGAGCTATTTCCAATACACCATAGAGTGCACAAAGCCTCAGTTTTTCAACTGGTCGGATGCAGTTCTCCGCAGTATGAAGAGACAATTGACGAAGTGCAGAAAGGGTGAATTGAAGCAGTTTGGGTACGGGTCACTTTTGGTGTCATTCTTCCTTGAGAGGGTCCCACTGCTGCCACTACAGGTTGATTGGGGTTTACCAGCCCCATAGGATCCGAGGATGCTGAGGTGGTGTAACCTCATGGCTCGACATGTAGCAGGGCCTATAATCAAGTATAATGATTCATTTTTTGACTGGTTGAGGCCCCAGATGCTGATGATCGATGACTACGCATATGCTAGTTTGGATTTTTGAGGGGATCCGGATTTGGCCCTACCTGAGGATGCTCAGTGGGGTTACTTAGGTAAGAAGTACACATTTTTTTCTTTTTAAATGTTTTTGCAAATTTTTTCATATGAAATGTTTTTATGTTTATCCAAGAATTAACCAAAAAATTTCTTTTTGATGACACATATGTGGGGCTGTATTGACCTCCAGGAACGTCTCTCATTCAACGACGAGGAGAAGCAGCTCCAGTGGCGAGATGGGATGCCGAAGACTACGAGGCAATGGAACAAAACTTGGAGGGGTTGACCGTGGATGTCCCAGATATTGCTATTGGGGAGATCCCGAGACATTACCAACACCATAATGTGGGCGTGTCTGAGTCTCTCAGTCGACTGCTTCATAGGGTAGCCCGAGCAGTTGTGTGTTATCGTGAGTGTCATCCATGAAGCTACTTTGTAGAAGCTATAGGCTTCATATTTTGAGATTTTGATCCTTGGACATAAACTTTTTGTAAAAACTTTTGATCGTTATATACATATATACAGCTTCTACCGACTTATTTTGTGTTGTGTTATACATGTGATGTGTGATTGGTTTATAAATGTCCCAAATGTCTGTTTAACACATAGTTAGCTAAGGCGTCAGTCAATGTATTTAGACATCTAGGAATGTGTTGATATTCGATATAATCAAAATAACGTTCCAAGAGGCAAATTCGTAAATATACTCATAATAAAGTAGGACTTCGGATAGCATAGACATTACTTAACTGTAGTACTACTAGCTGCGAATCGAGTCGTATAACCAGGTGGTGGATATCAAGCGAAATAGCATCAATCAACAATTCGATGACGACGCTATATTCTGTAATATTATTGGTCGCACGACCGGGGCACACACCTCATAGATTGATAAGTTCATTTGTAGGGGCGTAAATTTCCCATGCAGCAGAAGTAAGGTTCTGACTACTACGGCTAGCGCCATCGGCGAAGCCAATGTGGGGTAGCGAAGACTCCGAAATCTGGAAACCAAGTACAATGCAAGATAAGCAGTCGAGGGCAGAGACCAAATAATGAAAAAGCAAACTAAAGTAACACACAAAAAGTATGATACAATAAAATACAAGGACTCATGCACAGGTGATCTTAAGCATAGTACTTCTTTAAGTACAACCCATTTCTGGGTTCACTCAAAGGGATACCGTCGTAGTCCACCAACTCGTAAGCTCCTTTCTCCAAAACTCATCTGACAATATAAGGACCTCGCCACATAGCTTCAAATTGTCTGGCTCCTAGCATATCCTGATCTTGTTCGTAAAGGAGAACCAAATGACCTTTAGAGAAAATGCGTGGCTTGACATGTTTGTCGTATTGGGCTTTGATGCGTTTCTTTTGGGATTCTATAACTAGGGTGGCATTGTGACAGGTTTCGTCTAATTGCATGAGATACAACAGATGTTCTTCTTTGGCAGAAGTGTTTGGGAGAAGTTTGACGACTAGTTTTAGGGAGAGTATCTCACATTCAATCGACAAGATGGCTTCTAGACCATAGACTAACTGGAATGGTGTAAACCTGATAGAAGACTTAACGGATGTCCAGTAAGCCCACAATGCTGAAAACAACATCGTGTGCCAACTCGTTTTGTGAATGCCTATCATTCGTCGAAGCATGGTAATGAGGATTTTGTTTATTGCTTCAACTTGACCAATGGCTTGCAGGTAATAGGGTGTTGAGTTTTCGTGGCGAAGACCCAAATTTTTAGTGAGTTCAGACATCATGAAGTTTCTAAAGTGGCTACTGTGGTTAGTAACGATAGCTTGAGGAACACCAAACCGAGCAATGATGTGATTGAATATAAATAATGTTGCAGTCCTTCCAGTATTGTCGAATGTTGGCATTGCCTTGGCCCATTTCGTAAAATAATCTATAGCTACAATAATGTATCCATGCCCCCCGACCGAGTGAGGGTGACATGTCATGAAATCGATACCCCATTTCGCAAAAGGACCAACGAAGATCACAGGGTGTAGAGGAGCAGGGTGTGATCGTATTTTATTGTTGTAGGTTTGGCAAGCATGGCATTTTTGGACAACAATTATAAAATCGTTGAATAAAGAAGGCCAAAAATACCCCTCTTGTAATATATTTTGGCAGTAGCATACCTAGACATGTGACCACCACAGGCTCCAGAATGGAAGTCATTTAGGGCTTTCTCGGCTTCGTCAAACATGAGGCAGCGTCGAAAAACCGAGTCAATCCCACGACGATAAAGAGTATCATCGAGGATAATATATTGATGGGCTTGGTAGCGTATTCGACGACAGTCAATGCTAGACAAATTGGGCCGGAAATTTTGGGTCTGGAGATATATGATGATATCTCTGTACCAAAGGTCATCAGAACTGATAAGGAAAAGGGATTCATTGGGTAATGAATCGTCTGCTACATTTCCCGTCTCAGAGCAGGGAAGGTCGCATATCAACTCGGCAAACACCAAGGATTTATTAGACTTAGTGCGTTCAAATTCTAAGTCAAACTCCTGGAGTATTATGATCCATTTGGAGTATTTTCCCCCTAACAATTGGCATGTAAGAATGTGCTGCATAGGGTTGCAGTTAGAAATTATCGTAGTCTTGCGAGAAAGGATATAGTGTTGGAAACGTTGAACAGCTTGGACGGATGCCAAGGCCAGTTTTTCAACATGTAAATACTTGGTTTCGGTAGTCGTGAGACTCTGACTCAAGTAATAGATGACATGTTCGTCATGAGAATCATCCTCGTGGACGAGAACCATAGCGATGGTATAGTCTGAGGCTGCGAGGTAAAGGAAATAATCCCAAATGTAATCATTTGGGAAGAGTAGTGGGGTACGTGTCAAAGACAGTTTCAAAGCTTCGAAAGCTTTGTTGGCAGTGGTATCCCATACAAACTCAGAACCTTTCTTGAGCAGTCACGTAAATCCAAGAGTTAGCTCAACATAGTTCAGGATGAAACGACGAAGAAAGTTTGCCTTCCCTTGCAAAATTTGTAACTGGCAAAGTGAGGAAGGAGGAGGAAGATTGAGAATTGCCTTGACCTTCAAAGGATCTACCCTGATCCCTTGACGTGAAACAATAAAGCCCAGAAGTCCACCAGATTCTACTCAAAAAACACATTTGTGGGGATTCAAGCGTATATGGTAAAACTGACATCGAAGGAAAATGGTACGGAGGTGTATTGGATGATCTACATGGTGCCTGGAATGAGTGGGTAAGTCATCGAGATATGGCTGCATGATGTGCTTTATATTGTGAAAGGTGTAAGACATAGCACGTTGAAAAGTTGCACCGGTATTCTTTAAACCGAATGGAAGTTTCGGTAGGTGAAAGTGCCCCAAGGACAAATAAAGGCGGTCTTGTGTTGGTCTGCGGGAATGATATTGATTTGATTATATCCAGAGAAACCATCCATCAGAGAGAAGATTTCACTTCCAGCACAATCGTCGACGATCTGGTCAACGAAGGGGGTAGGAAAGTTGTCTTTAGGACAAGCTTTGTCAATGTCCCTATAATCAATGCACATGCAGATTGTGCCTTGTTTCTTGTCAATCAGAACAAGATTGGAAACCTAGTCAGTTAGAGCCACAGGGTAAATAAAGGCGGTCTTGTGTTGGTCTGCGGGAACGATATTGATTTGATTATATCCAGAGAAACCATCCATCAGAGAGAAGATTTCACTTCCAGCACAATCGTCGACGATCTGGTCAACGAAGGGGGTAGGAAAGTTGTCTTTAGGACAAGCTTTGTCAATGTCCCTATAATCAACGCACACACAGATTGTGCCTTGTTTCTTGTCAATCAGAACAAGATTGGAAACCTAGTTAGTTAGAGCCACAGGGTAAATAAAGCTAGCTTTGAGAATTTTCTCAACTTCAAGCTTGATAGCGGCTGCTTTACATGGGTGGACCGGACAAAGTCATTTCCAGATGAGTTTAGCGCCCATGTATGTCTTAATCTCATGTACCACAATGTTGGGGTCAAACCTTGGCATTTCTTCATAGCTCCATGCGAAGACGTCACAAAATTCTTGGAAAAAAGACTTGTAGGTGACAACTTCGTTATGGGAAACCGAAGCTCCGATATGCACATTTTTTACAACTCCAGGTTCTATGGATATGTCGAGGGGGATGGTGGGTGAGATATTACTTAAGTTCCCTTCGTATAACATATCGTGTGTAGACTCGGGAATGGTAGAAATGACGACAATGGTCGATGGAGTCGAGATTCATTGGTAACCCTCGATGGTGTGTTGTTCTAGGAAGAGGATGGAAAAATGATGTCCATCGTTCCAAGGGGTATATTCCATGGACATAACAAACATAATCATCTTGTTTGTAGGGAAAATGACGTGGAATGGATCCGAAGATAAAGCACCAAGAGAGGGGGTAGAAGGGGTTGCCGATTGAATGGATTTACAAGCAGATTTGACCAGACTCAAAGTCATTTCGTTGCCATAACGAAGATGATCGTCGAGGTTGGGTACCATCCATGGGTTGTAAGACACAGGGGTTCCATGGATAGAGGTGGAGATCATGTTGATCAAGGCAACAAATGGATGTGGAACATCGGGTGGTGGAATGGGGAAAGTACCCATCAAAGAGGAATCTTTAAGAAGACTGACATCGACGTTCTCATATCCAAGGGGGTTTTGCAATGAAAGGTACGTTTTCGGTACGTGCATTAGAGTGAAAGAAGGCCAATTGGTCTACAGTAACTACTTTTCCTTGATGTGGGAAATGCACGACATGGAAAAGAGTGGACACAAATGCACGCATGGAATCGATCCAGCTACGACCAAGTAGAAGGTTGTAATCGAGAGGAGCATCAAAGACCTCCACTTCAACGTTGATCGTTTTGCATTCTAATGTAATAGGCAACGAAGGGAGGACACCATAAGGCTTAAAACCAGATCCATTGAAGGCTTTGAGCGTGTTGTGGGATTCAGTTAAGGAGGAGAGTTGATGGATTTCCAACAGGTAATAGACATGACACACGTCGAGGCACCCTCATCAATAATTGTTCTACAAATTTTTTTGTCGGAGACAATAACTTGTATTTGGAATGTGAGTTGAGGGGGTAACCTTGGAATGTGATCTTCCAAGTCAAAAATTATTAAATTTGTATCCGTAGGGTCAATTCCACCAATAGCTTTCAACAGTGCCTTCCATTGTATAGGACAACTCTTAAAGACTTCGAAGGCTGACATCGCGGATGGTGCTTGGGTCAGATCTTCGGTAATACTGTAGTTCTGGGAAGCACGTGCATGAGGATTGAAAGTCGATTTTCGAACAACACCCTTTGGGGGAGGGCAAAGGACTGTATCTAGGCTTGGTCGTTTGAGATGAAGAGGACCGTTGGTAGGTGGAGTCATGGGAGATGGTTGGACCAATGAAGGAGGTATTGCATCAACCTTCTCTTTGGAGGATGAATAATCTTTGGCCTGAGTGGTAAGTGTGATGTCATTCTTCTTTGAATCACCTGTACACATTAAGACATAGGATGTATTGGAGGGGGAAGGTTGTTCATGAATGACCAATTGAGCCTGTTGTTGAGAAGGGAAGGGTTGTGACAACATGGCCGGAGTGGGGGGTTTCCGGGTCCCTTGAAGGAACTTAGTAACCTCGTCTCGTCGTGGACAATCCTTAGTGTAGTGATAATCACCACAGATAAGACAAGGGTATCAGGGTTTGTGCTTATCCCTATCGTCAACAGGTGGTGTTTTTGTTTTCTCAGATTGCGGATTATTTTTATCCTCCTTGTTCTTACCCTTTCCTTTTTTGGATTTATTTTTGTTGGCGGGGGTATATTGAACAGATTTTACCTCATAAGTCTTCCCAGTGGGAGGGGTAGGAGATGAAGCATTTTGAATATTAGAAGAAATGGATTTGGGGTTGTTGCTAGAGGTTTGGATGGAATGAGGTTGGGTATGGAAAGTGCCAATCACATCGTCAACTGCATGAGAAGCAGCAGGAATAGTTGAAGTAGAAGAAGTAGAAGGATGAGGTGTGTCAGGGAGTAAGTCGTAAAGAGTACCCATTTGTGAGTAAACAAGGTCAAGGTATTGAGCACGACTGATTGCCTGTTCTTTCGTGACAACTCCACCCATGGCGATGTCACGAGCGATGTCGTTCACGAATAATTTCATGAACCACTCTTCCAACAACTGATCAGGAAGTTCGAGTTTGATGAGACATCGTCTCTGTCGCCACTCATGAATGCGATCAGAGATATGAGTGGCTTTGGTTTGTTTGAAAGAACTCAAAATTTTGGTTCTCGTTTTGTAACAGATTGGTAACTGGTAGTGGGTGAGGAAAGCCATAGCGAGGGTGTTGAAGTCGGTGAAGAAGCCTCGTGGTAATTCTATATACCACTTCGCGTTGGAACCTGTGAGGGTTCTCTAAAAAAGGCATGAACGAATAGAGTCATCCATCAAGGAGTTGGATGAGCACCGAAGGTGAAAAGTCATTACATGATTGTTTGGGTCCTCTCCCGGTTTACCATCGAATTTAGGGATGTCGAATGGTAGTTTGGCCGGTATGGCGGGCCATTGAGGAGAGTGACAGATCGGATCATTTAAAATCATCGACAGATCAGGGAGGTCCAGGGTGGCTAAGAAGGGTAACTGTTTATTCACATGTGGGTACTGGTGACTTTGGGGAGGGAATCTCGTCGGTAGACCAGTGGGACCATAAGCAGTTTGCATATAATGCGAAGATCTAGGCAGATTCAGTTGTTGGTGTGGAGGCAAGTAATTCATAGGGTTGTACCCTTGAACAGGGGCGTGGGGTTGAGCGTTCGAGCCCCAAATAGGATTAGACGTGCTTGAATATGGTTGGCTTGTACTAGGGGGTATGAAGGAGCTAGCTTGAGGTTGTTTCCCCCTAGTCGAGGGAGGATTATGTTGAATAAGATAATTCCAATACTGGGCCAAGGATGGAGGTATGTTTTGTCCATAGGGCAGGGTCGGTGGGGGTTTCCCTCCAATCGAGGGTTGCATCCCAATTGGGATTTGTCTTACAAAAGGGGATTGAGTTTGGCCTCCTTGGTGAAATTGTCCACCTACAAGAATCTGGTAATTAGGTGTTAAAGACGGGATGGTGCCACTAGGGTCGGTGCCTCTGATAGAGAATGGAAGAGGTCCTCTGAAAGGGGGTCGAGGAAGTGTCAGAATGAAACCGGGAACGAGATGGTGCCCAGAAGGAGTGGAAACTCCAGGAGTCTGGGATGAGATTTGTGTAGGAGCGGGAATAGAAGCATTCAACGCATGATATCCAGGTGGAAGCGTTGGGGTGAATCTGGGTGAAAGTGGTGTGCCAATGGGGGCTTGGCTAGCCGCTATAATCCCGATGTGAGGACTCGTAGTATCTGGGAACATTGTATAATGGACCATTTGTAGAGGGATAGTCAAGATGTGGTTAGCTGGCGGAGCGTATGTACTAGGAAAATAATAGGCAGTAGTAAAAGGTATTGCGTCCAGATCATATGTTTCGGGCAGCTCAGGTGTGACCGTGATATCAACGCCTGCTTCTGAGCCAAAGAGATCTCGTCTAAAAATGCCAGTAGTCCAAAAAGGATCTTGAACCTCAGGTCCTATGAAAGGTCCAGTTGGTAATCCAAAAGTCTGAACAACTATATCTCCAGAAGAATTCACTCGAACAATACGTCTCTCGGAGTTGGGAGAAAGTTGGAAGTCCTCTTGAGAATTGGTAATTTAGAACCGTTCTAAAGAGTTAGTTATTTCCACTTGTGGAGTGGCAACGTCTTGGACTTCACTTTATTGAGGAGCCCTCCGGTGAGTTGGTAGGCAAGGGTTGAGAACCTTCTAGTTCTTCTGGGGGTAGGCCTTGCATTCTACATGAACGGCGTGGAGGGTCAATTGTGATAGAGTTAGAATTTTACGAAAGAAATTCTATGGCCAACTTCGGTAAACAAACAACATGTGCTAATAAAATCTAGGAAGCAAAACCAAGCAAACAAGACCTTCTAATTCTAAAGTCACTAGTTGGTGATGAAATCCAACATCACGACGATGAGACAAGAAGGGGCTGGGCCAGGGTGGAAAAGTTACGTTGATGACCTGCTTAACGGACTTACGCCATGGTGCAAGCTCCCACACACAATCGTGGGTATACCCTCCAAGGAGCCCGAGTGAGTCTGGACAACGTCGATTCCAGGTACCGTGAAGACTTACCCCTTCACAGTCACCTTGTGTAAGACCCTAAGAAGATAGGCTACTAATGTTACCACCAAAAACAATGATGCCTAGGGGGACAGTCGATAACCCGATCCACAAGCAAGGGCAGGGTATCTAGCCCGAAATTAGTTTGAGAGGCTTCCACTCATCATTGTGGGTATACCTTCAAGTGACCCCCATAATACGTGCAATCTCTACACTGATATCAACAAAGCAGGGTGAGTAACTCTATCAATCTCAATGTGACCTCAAGTTTGACCCTTGTGTGAGAAGGGCTTCCCAGGACAAAATGCTGCAAATGGAATTTGACACTCCTTATCACAAGATAATATTGTGTGTTTTGTGCTTTCGAGAGCGTTTCTCACTGCCTATTCCAAAGCTCTAGCCTAGCTAATGTTGGTGTAAAAGAGCCCTAGAAAAATTTACTAGTTGAATTTTAAAGTTGTGCAATATTATTAAAGGTTGTTGTTACGCAAAAAGGAGACAGAAATGAAACCGATGTTGTGTGAGACTCTGACCCAACAATGCATAAATAGGGATGAATGATACAAATTTTTGTTCGATGAATACTATTTACAGGAGGGAAAGAGGAGTTTTTTGGAACAATGTGAACTACGATGTATGATCTTTTCTGAAATGTAATATCAAACAATCATGAACAATGCAAATTCCCTATTCATTCTCTTTCAATACTTGAATGCCCATATTTTTCGAATAAAAGGTTGCTTAAAAAAAGAAGATGTCTTTAATTTTTTATTAGAAACCAAGCAACAGGGATGGAACTAAGAAAAGGTAAGAAACCAATGAAAAAGAAATACACAATAAACACCCAAATCGATCATTCAATGAAGATAAAAATAACAAACTGATAAGACCAGTCTCTTCAAATGCACATGGGTAACAATTTTCCAAGTAATAAGCAATTGAAAAGGACAATTAATCTCAACTTTTAATCCAATCAAAGGCTCCCAACCAAACAAGCACTCGGATTTCATAATAGGAGATTATACCCTTGTTAAGAAAAGGTCAAGAGGTAAAAATCGAGAAAAAATGATCAAGAAGAGCTTTCGATTTTCGAAAACTAATCATTTGCGAGATTTGAAGTCAAGAAACATTCAATCACTAGCCAGATAAGTTCTTTCCAGACACACCAACCAATATAGGCATCTGAAGACACAAAAGAATTAATCCAAAATTTTTACAAGTGAGTTTGTAATCTAACAGTGGGGTACAGTGCGAGAATTAAGGATTATCGTAGGCTAGACACAGGCAGGTTGTGAGAAGTTCGCACTGAACTGAACACTAGGGTGCGAACTTCAGTGTTTCTCGCAGGCTACAGAAAGGTGTAGTGTGAGAAGGTTTGTAATCAAGCAAATTTTGGAAAAATGACAAAACTTTTAAGGGAACTTATGGATCTAGGGAGTCTATGAGGATCTCCTCAAGACTCAGAGATTGATTGGGAATGAAAAAGGGTAGGTCAAGAGAAAATGGCCAGGTAAAAAACACCAAAATGGGTTTTATCTCCAGTGGAGTCACCAATTTTGTTATTGGATAAATCGATAGGTGCAGACACTAACAGATCTCCCTAGATCCACCTAGATCTAGAAAAAAACAAGACATGATATGACTCTTTCCCTAAGTTGTGGTCATTGAATCTACTACTAAGAAGGAATGAGTGACATACCTTTATATTGCTTCCTTAGGTCTTTGTTGTTCCTGCTTCGCTCTGGTGCTCTTGTGAAATCAAGTCCAAGACAACACAAACCAACCAAAGTGAAGATAGCAAAGTATATTCAATGTCAACCTATGCATATGATCAAGGAGTTATGCAATAAAATAAGAGTGATTTTATGGGAAAGGGACATGCCGCTGTATTATATTAAATGAAAGTAGAAGATACAACCAGATCACCTTGATGTTGCAAGCTTCCTTTCAATGACCCTTGGTTCCAACACACACACTTGCTCTACATTTGCATGAAGAAGATCCAGTACAACTTGATAGACCAAATAGAGCCTTCAAGCTTCCACCCAAACAAAGTTCTTCACACAATTCTTTCACCAGTTCTTAGTTCAATCTTGCTTAACTTTTTCCATGAGAAACCTTTCAATATATAAGAGGAGAGATGATTAAATGGATGAGGATGATCCCACTAAATCTGAGAAGTCAGTAGGATGCCAACCATGAGAATGCCAACTCATTTTCTAGAAGATTCCCTTCTATAACCTTCGTGACTTTTTCTCTTTTCCAAGCTTTGAAACAAGTTCACACCCTACCTATAGAGCAGACTGCGAACAGTTTGCACCCTAAGTGTGGGTTTCCTGCGAGAATGAAGGATTTTCGCACCCTATAACATAGGTAGCCTGCGAACTCATCTTAAAAATATGTTTTTTGGAAGAAGACAACAATCACTTTTCTCAGGAAAAAAGTCCTTGTGGGAGTCTGAATACATCACTTGTAGAGACATCACCAGAGTGACCAAAATAATGTGTAACACCTATTCATAAAAGTGAGATTTGTATTGGATTTCCTCGTGAAATTGATCACCCTTGTATCCTTGAGGGGGTTGAAAATGATTCAAAGCCTTCTCAGATGTCATTGCCTTCCGTTATTACTTTCGAGCATGTCCATCTTCTTGTTCAATCTCATATTCAGCCCACCATTTTTCAATCTAACATTAGAGACAAGATGTTTAAACCTTTAAGGCTGCCACTTGACCTTCATCCTTATCCTCTTTATTCCTTTGAGTATCTTCCTCGGTTTTCTAGGGAGGATCATGTTACAGTTGAGAGGCACTTGGAGGCCTTTGATAACTTTGTTTATCAGTTTGAGATTGTTCATGAGGATGTTACCATGAGGTTGTTCTCACATTCTTTGTCTGTATATGTTGTTGTGTGGTTTAAATGTTTGGGAGCTGGTTCTATTGGTTCTTGGATCGAGCTATGCAAATCTTTTTTAAAGTGTTGGGGTGAGAAAAAGTCCCTTGATTAATACTGGTTTGAGTTTAATAACTTGAGGAGAGGGGAAGAGGAATCCTTGGCCATCTTCAATAGGAGGTTTTACAATGTTTATCATAGTATACCTATGGAGATCAGACCCACAGAGACTGCTGCCATGGTGTACGATGTCATGGCTCAACATCTAGAGTTGGTCCTTCTCCTGAGAGAGAGGAAATATTCATCGTTAAGACACTTGTTTGAAGATGCTAAAGAATTAAAAGAGAACATCAGGGCTAGTAAGGGGGTTCATATGCAAGCATATCTTGGAAATTTACATGTGCCTAAGGTAGAAAACTGTCAGCATGTTTCATATTATGAGCAAGAAGATATTGATTATGAATTAGAGCTGGAACAACAATAAGGAAAAGACACTACAACTACTGATGATCGAGAGTTGTTTTTGAAGGAGCAGGGATGTTTTTTATTTGCAAGCAGAGAAAAATTTACAGAGGAGCAACCTAGTCTTCTAAAGCAACTAGGATTTTATCACACGATTCATGATCCTATGGATATATACATGGAATATTATGTTCCATATTTTGAGGATTTCCAAGAGCACACCACAGAGCCTTTTCCTTTATACATTGAGGAAAAACATTGTGTGGAAATCCACCATTTTTTGGATACAAAAGAAAAATAGCAGATCTTTCCCATGGTTCCTGTTTATGATGATTATGATTATGATCCTTGGGAGAGTCATGAAGAAGAAGAGGGAGAACCAAATGTACAGTTCATATCCTACACAGAGCCTGCAAATGAGAAACCATCACCTGTGATCAGTCAACCTGCATCGGCTATTCGCTCACCCATGCTTGCTAGAGACATTCAGCCACGTGTGAGCAGCTGTAAGACAGAGCATGTTTTTAGTCACCAACCCAATGGATTTTGTCATTTTCTCTATGAACCTGTAAGGGAGTACATGGAGTTGCATTTCCTTCATGTCTTGGAGCCGCTCAACTTTATCCTAATTTCAGCACTAGGAGGAGAGTTGAAAAGGGAAATCATTTTGCTGTCATAGTTGAATTGTTTTTATTTGATCAGTGACAAAGTAAACAAGTTTGTAGCTAGGGAGTTGCTTGAATGGCTATGGTGGAAGTTTGATTTCACCTAACACTTTGTAAAAATTAATTAGTATAGTAATGTACATAAATAAGCTCCTCTTGGAGCTCATGTATTTTTCTTTCATTTTTAGGATAGTGTGTGTGTCGGCCTTTAATCCTCAACAGGATGTTTTTTGAGCATGACTCCATAGCCCAATGTAGAAGGTGACTAGAAATACTTGTTCTTGGTAGCTCGCACAGAGCATGCTATCCCTTGTGGATCCAAATGTTATCACATATAGTTGTCAATGGAAACAGGTCGTCCAAGTTCATGGTCTACATAGGAAGCGTTCAAGAGAAGCATGCAGAGCAACTCATTTTAGGCTTAAAATACAAACATGCGGGCTCAATTTTGTGACAGTGGAGATCCCCTGTGAGGATTAGATTAGCACCCCTTCATGTATTCAGAGTTTCAAAATTGCACGGAGTATAACACCATGAAAAGATACGAAGACCAAAGCGAGATGAGGTGTTGATCTTGAAGGGAGCACGTGGCGTCCAATCCAACTATTCGGGAAAATAATCTTCGGGACTTTTGAAGTAGGAAGTGTGTAAAAATTCAGAAGGGTCGATGCCCGAAGTCCTGAAGTGAGTCTGGACCATCTGTCAACAGGGACACGCGGAAACCAATCTCTCACTTTGGGAATTTTCCTCCGAGAAGCTCTTCATGTTTCACATTCAAAAGTGCCAAAGTCCCAAAGACCCAAAGCGTCGAAGTCTCGAAGTGATGAAGCACACGACACACTCTCATCAGGCATGATGCGTGTCAATCTTTCTAGGTCATTCTTTCATGGCCATGTCACCCTCCTTATCATGACACATCAAAAAACGTGACATCATATGACATCATCTGGACCACCCATCAGCGGGGACATGTGGCTGAAATCCATGAACTTCGGATAAAGGCCCGAAGTAATCCTCGACCGTTCGATTCATGAGGACACACATCAATATATCGCTAGCTCCAGGTAAAGGCCTTTGGGAGCCTAGGTTTGAGATTTTATTTTCCTGGATTCTGGAGACCCGAAACGCGTCTCAACCATCGATCTCAGGGAGCCATGTGTCATCAGATTCTCATCTCTGGAGGTTTTACTTGGAGGGAAATGAAGTTTGAGAATTGAAATTATCGAAGGGCGATCCACGGAGCAAATCTCAGCCGTTGTTTTGAAGGGGAAGATCTGATCCATTAATCTAAAAAGTGCCAGAGCTGAGTCGTTGATCAGAGGGCCTAATCTTAGATCACAATATTAATGGTCACGCCAAATTGCGAGCTTGGAAGGTGCGCATGTTTTAAAATATCAGGGGTGGTCTGCAATTGGAACCGTGGTTTTTAGAAAGGGACACGTGGAAGTTCATGGTGAATTGCGGGGACAAAAACAATTTCCTTTCATACCACCCTTGGTAGCGCCTACAATCGTGCAATTATGTAGGGTCATGGACCTAGATCAGATTGAAGATGGAGCGATGCAGAGGAGCTGTGCCAAAGGCCGAAAATGCCCGTATTTGGTCACAAAAGATGATCTGCTTGGCCTCGAGGCATTGAGATTGACTCAAAGAAGTCATGGGAACCGCTTGGAACATTCATCGGTGTCAGGCCTCGTCCTGATCCTGATGAAGGTAGTTATTGAAAATGGGGGTGGTGGTTGAGACCTCGTCTCACCCCATAAATGGAATGCATGGAGAGAAGGGTCGTGGGGGGCGATTGTCAGTCCAAAGCTCCCCAGTGGACAAATTTTCTCACAGATCCCACACTAAGTTGGGCTTGCGTCTGATGTAAGAAGGCTTGCACAGTCTGACAGAGAAGGCACCAATTGAAAACTTTGAATGCAATGGTCTGATCACACTCCTGGTGGTTGCAACAGTTTTGAGTATAAGTAGTTAGTTCTGATATTTTGTTATGGTGGAATGGTTGAGCTAGGCTCCCTGCTATTGTAATATTTTGATGAAGAACATTGGTTCTTTGCTTATGTCTTGATTTGAGACTTCTTCATTAATCTAAGTCATATTTCTTACTCCATCTTATTTGCCTTTGATACAGAGAGAGTTCATGATTGACTGATTCATATGGATTGTTGTCAATGTATTATGATGAATGTTTGATTATAATGTTGTTATGTTTTCTTTGAGTTTCCTTGAAATTTGAATCCAAGAGGATCTTGTGTTTATTTTTTTCTTCCTTAGGCTGCTGGAAGGCTTGATGTTCACGGTAGACCTCTACACTTTTCTCACCAAAGTCTTCCTCCTACTCACCTTTACTCCAACTTACTGACTAATGTTGATCCAAGACCTTAATTGCTTGCACATACCAGTCTAGATTTCTGAGTTAGAATGTTATTTTCATTGAGCCTTCTCCATTTGGTCTCTTAAAAATCATTTACATTTATTGTATAAACTGATGGGTATTGGGATTACCTTCTATGCACTCTGAGGGTGACTTCTAGTGCTAACAAGAGGAAATCTAATCACATCGCTCAACTCAAAATGACTCAAGGTAATAACTAACTGCACATAATGATATTGAGAAAGAAATTACCTCTTATTTTAGCACTCTTTTATTTGAGCCCATTCCAGATAGATATTAATCTATTATTTCCATCACAAGAAACATTCCAAAACTAATCTCTACATACCATAATTACTGCTTTATGCGACCAATTTCCCTCCTGGAAGTAGAAGAAGCAGTTATGATCCTTGTCCCTAGAAAATCCCTAGGTCTATATGGATTTACCTCTAATTTCTTTCACCACTTTTAGCCTATTGTCAAAATGTATGTGTGGCCACTAGTGGATGAATCCCAAAGAATCTCTAGCATCCTACCAGATCACAATTCCACGTTCATCATCCTTATTGAAAGGGAATCATAGGTGTTATATCCCTCCCAATTTAGTCCAATTTCCCTTTGCAATGTCTTTTACAAAATTATAACCAAGGTCCTGACCTCCTGACTAAAACCCCTTATGTCTCTCTTGGTGGGTCCAAAGAAATTTGGCTATGTGGAAGGAAGGAAAATCATATACTGCATTATTCTGGAAAATGAGGTGGTCCATACTCTCAAATCTTCCAGAACTTCGAGTATGCTCATCAAACTTGATATGTCAAAAGCATTTTACAAATTAAGTTGGCAATATATCAGATAAATGTTTCTCACATTTGAATTTCATACCCACTGGGTAAATTGGATTATCCATCTCATTTCATTTCATTTTTCTCTTCTTATGATAAATAACTTTCCTTCTCCCCCCTCTCATCCTTCTCATGGAATAATGCATGACCCTCTTTCTCCCTTCCTTTTCATCCTAATGGCGGAAGGGATCAGTCATAACATCAAGGTTTCCATTAAGTCCCAACGTCTGCAAGGGCTCTCCTTGCATGTCTCCTCCACCCCTTTATCTCACAATCAATTTGTTTATGACACTATGATAATGGGCATGCCCACTTCCAAGGATGTTAGGGCCTTTAAAAGGATTTTGTATGACTTCATGGATGCCTCCGGTACTTCGATCAATCACCTTAAATATCAATTTTTCTTCTTCAATTTTTCTTCTTCAATACACTGCTTCCTGTCCGGTTTCACATTGCCCACATTTTAGGTTTCACTCAGATCTCCCTTCCATATAAATACCTTGGTGCCCCTCTCTTGGAATCCTCTACTTGCAATTTATCCTAGGATGATCTTCTTTCTCACCTATAGAAAAAGATCTCTAGTTGGACCTTTAGAGACCTCAATATTTCTGGTCTCCTTATCCTACTCAAATCTATCCTCCAAGACATCCCTTTATATCTATTTTATGTCCTTGTTTCCCCTAAGCATATCATCAAATCCATTTGATCCCTTCAGTGTAACTTCCTTTGGCAAGGTACTAGAACCAACAAAAAATGATCACTGGTAGCCTAGAACACCCTCTACACCCCAAAGCTTACTGGTGGTCTTGGATTGCAAGATCCTGATCTTCTCAATGGTGTACTCAGAGCCAAAACCTGTTGAATATGGTTGCAATGAAAAGGCGATATTTCATGCTCCCTATGGAAGAATAAATATGCTCCTCATATCAATCCTAGAGAGCTCATTCAAATGATAGGATTCCATCTAAGATCCATAATCTAGAATACCAATTGGTAGAACAAATATCTAATCTAGGATCATTACTTTTGTGAGATTAGAGATGGCCACTTTGCTTGTTTTTGGGAGGACTCATGGCAACAATTTCCTAAACTTCAGAACCACCTTGATCTCCTCCTTGTTAAATATGGGCTAGTGGAAGCTCATTGGATAATTGTGCATCTTTACTAGCAATAAAACATAGACTCATATGGTTGGAGGGACTGGTATCTTGACCAAGATCATATTCCATTCCATACAACACAAACCCTCCTTATATTTGATTCAATATGAGCTTCTTCTTCACAAATTCAAATGATGCTAGAAAAACTTAGATGGGGGTATCGAGTAGCTCGTGGATTTTTAGTGAAGGAAGCCTACTCCCTCAAATCCCAACATGCACTTCTAAAGAAAGACACTATTTGGAGTATCATTTGGGGGGGAAATATATGGCCTAAAGTCCATACCTTCTTATGTTTGGTGGCTCATAGATATATTTTAACTTGGGACAATCTCCTTCGCAAAGGATTTTCAGGGCCAGGCTTCTGCATAATGTACATAAAAGATAATGAAACTATGGATCATCTTCTCAACCAATGTAGCTTTAGCCAGAGTCTCTGGGATCATGGAGCAATTTCTTTTCGTCAATCAGATAGCAAAGATGACTCTATCAAGATTACCATATCTTCTTGGCATATTCAGGGATTCAAATGTTCTCTTGTAAATTGAATTTGGAAACTCTTCCTTGGCTTCCTTTTGTGGGATACCTGGAAAGAACGAAATCGATGCATTTTCAAAAAAGAGTATCTACCCCCCTATTTAGGGTGGACTAGAATCAAGCAATCAATCAGATTCCTCCTCCTCCCCTTCCCTCCCCAGAGATTTCCAAGATTGGATCCCCCTCTATCTCTATCCCCTGCTCTTGGTCTCCTCCCCCCTCGAGTTTTGTTGAGCTCAATTCTGATGATTACTCCAAAGGAAATCTAGGTCCGGTGGGATTTGTTGGGGTCTTCCAAGATGATGTTGGCCGAATTATGAAAATATATTCGTGTTTCATTGGATCTAACTCAAACAATGCAACTGAAATTTGGTCTCCAATACAAGGGTTAAATATTTCTCACCTACATCAATTCCATAAGTTGATTCATGTAGAAGGAGAATCCTAGCTACTCATTCATTTTATCACCAGACTTTAGAATGGTATGCCACTGAGAAATATTTCAACTAACTGGCATATTGAATCTCTCATTGACCTTCTTCACTCAAATATCCAAAGTGTTGGAGGGATAGTACCTTCACACATCAAAAGGGAATCCAATAAGGTTGCATACTTTTTGGCTAATGAGGGAGTTTCCAATCACTCATATCACTTGGAGAGTGAATAATCATTGACTAAGGGTGGTCATATGGCTCATTAATGCTCTATCCTGGCTCAATAAGATTGGAATTACTTGAATCGAGTGTTAGATGGTCCACATGGCTGAGAGGGAATGCCAAATGGCAGGGAGATGGGACTGGAGGTTCTCATACGGTCTATCTTCTCCATAAAACCACCTCTTGCCACCTCAACCAACCACATGGCCCATCTATATCATGAAACATAGGTGGTAAATGCAAGCACACTGGATTATAAAGGCAAACGATCAATGTAGGCTATGGGAAAGTACATTTGGTTGATTCAAGAGCCCGATGTTGGTGATGTAGAAGTTAATGGTAAAAACTGAATGAGATGGCCTCGTCTTAGCCATCATCATGGAAATGCATTGGAAGGATTTTTAGATAGAGGTTTTATGGAGGCAAGATTTCATTTGGTGGCTCTGGTATTTTTTCTACACTGTTGAGACTATCTTCTTTTTGAGGAAGGTGTAGTGGATATTGGGTGGGATTTACACCAACTTTTTACGAAGCTCGACTAGAAGTATAATGGTGCATCATAAATGCAAGAATGAGATGGGAATTGAGAAAAAATGCAAGCATTCATGGTGGCCAAAGATGCTACAAGAAATTATGAGGATGGGGTTGACTTGATGAATAAGGAGGCAATGAAAGATCCAAAGGATGAAGTGTGAGAGAGGAAAGCTCACATGGAGAATGAGGAGGTGGATAACCAGGTAGGAGATATTTTCCTTGACCTAGGATGCAATAGGAGCAAGGACACAAAATTTTACATAAATTTTGAACTATGTTGGCATATGAAGTCTATGGTTGCTCAGGGTAGGGCACCTCAAGAGTAGGGCATTTAGAATCTGAACCAGAGGATGGAAGTATTGGAGAGGCAATATGTCTTGCTAATCACTATGGTTTCCTAGTTTGTGAAGAAGTAGGGAGGGGTCTTTCAGATTGCTAAGGGAAAGGATTCTCCTTCCTTCTCCAAAGGCCAGTCAAATCTTTCACCCTCTGCTACTCCCCGTGTTCATGTGCTTGATGAATGATGCACTCTCCATAATTCATGGTTTTAATAGTTTGGGTTTACTAGTTTTTTTTCTTTATAGTCTCAAGGATAATAATATAGACCGGATATAAATATTTTATCAGACAAAGTATGGTAGCATTGATAGTTTTGTCAGCTAGCCTAGTTTCCCTTTGGGCAAGCCAACGATCTCTGGGTCATTTTTTGCAGACAATATCATGGCTCGTATAGCTATATGTATGTAGATTTTTCCTCATTATGAATATAAACTCTCCTTCTTACTTACAAAAAAAAAAATTTATGATAAATACTCTAGATGTCAAATTTTATAAATAACACATTTATAAAATTAAAATTAAGTGGGATAATAATTTTGATAAAACAATTACTTAAACTATAAAAACTTTTTTGTCTTTCAATAACCATTTCATTGACTTATATCATTGATGGACATATGAGGTCACAAGATGACGAAAATGGGTGAAAATGGAGGTTATGATTGTAGTGGCGATGTTTATAGGAAGAACTACTCAAACTGATAATGCTGGAAAAATTTGGATGATAACGGTTACTTTTACCATGAGCTTAGTATTTTAGGATCAATGAGTTGAAATGTATGTAAATTTTTTTCTTGGTTTTGATCTAATCACTTTTCCTGGTCATGTTTGGAGATGTGATTATCTTTGATGGATGTCTTGGATAACTCGTGATGTGGTGCACATATATTTTTCCTTATGATGCTAACTTAAGGGATACTAGAGTTTTGATATGTTATTGTTGATATCTTCCTTGTTTTGAAGCAATTTCCAATTTTGTTAGGAAGCAATGATTTGGGGTTATGTTCCTTTATTTTCATAGAATTTCATTCTTCTTTTGGAACCCCCACCCAAGGGGAAGTTTGAGATGAAATGGGAGTATCTTGGTTTGATGGTTTAAACCAAGTTGCTTTGATTTTGTTCTCCTTGCATGTTCACCATCAAGAGGTCAAATTGTAAATATTGCTTGGAGAGAGACACACCTTTGTGAGAAATTATTTCTTAGATGATGAGGTGTGTGGAACCATACTTGTGGGAGTGAAATATCATGGATTATTGCAACATAGGTATGATGTTGATATCATGATGGAGGACTATTATTCTATATTTGTGGAGGCACAAGATTTCTAGGTTATATATTAAGGGGGAGTTAATTGGTGTTACAATTTTATTTTATTTTGAAAAGAGGGAGAGTTAGCTTTTGGGTTTTTACTTCAAAAGTGATTCAAGTAGCTAGGAAAGTGCTAGGTATCCTATTCCCTTAGTGATTCTTGATGGACATATAACAATATTAGTTTTAGTGGATTCTATACCTTGGATAGAGTGATAATGTAGTGCACTTACCTAGGAGGTTTTTATCCAATGTGGCATGATGACTAACCCATTGGGTGCACACGATGGGGGAATGAATTGCCTAGAGGGTGAGAGATGGGAACATGGAGGAGGGAAATTATCCTTAAGATAATAGGAATATGTGACATACACCTTGGAGGTTGGATAATTGATTTGAGGATTTTTATGGTATAGGAGAATACTTCATAGAGGTTGGTGATGGAATTGAACACATAAGTTGAGGAGACGAATTGGAGTGAGTAACTACCCTGACACACATGTTGAGTATCATTGGGCATAATAGGACATGTGGCACATAGCTAAAGGAGTAGAACCTTTCATGAAGAAACCTTGGGAATGAACCAYCATGTAATAGGGAGCATTGGGATAACAATGTTTTGGAYAGAGCACCATCTTGGAAAAGGGGTGTTGGGACCAAGGGGAATTATGCTCGGAGGGAACACCACCTTGGGATTGGGTAAAAATCTAGTGTGAAAATTTTCATCCTTGTATTTATAGAGTKCTCCATGTGGCTTTTCCTTATTGACTTATGTCTAGGGTTACTTGTGTTGATGCAATCCATGTTCTATGTTGGCCTCCTTCACCTATTTTCATATAAAGGGAGGAGAGAGCCTTTATCATTACATATTATTGATTTACTCATCATTCCATCTCATAATTACCTTGGAGAAGTCTTGTAGGGAGAATGACCTAGGATTTGTGATGTAAAACCTAAAGGAGACTTGAAGATAAATTATAGCAATAGGGATTAGCCACCAATGATCTTGGTTTGTAGCTCTTATGTGATGAAAGAGAAGAAGACCTGGGGTTTTTGTGATGTAAACTTGAGAGCAAGAACATGGAGTGTTATAGGATTGGAGGGTTCTTAGAGCTTGGTGTGATTCTTAGCTTCAAGAATAATAAATGCTAATGTTAATACTCTTTATATTCCATTATAACATTATCTAGAGGTATTGGTGCCTTTTTACTTATGTTATGCAAGAATACTTATGGTTTGAATAATGAAAACCATAGAGTAAGATACGATCACTAGAAGAGTGAAGACGACTAATAAATTGTGTGATGCAAGCTTATAAAATCTCGTAGAAGACTTGTGTGATGCAAGTGGGAGATCAAGGGTGGACTTGTTGGTGTTGATGCCATCTTCTTTTTGAGCCTTTGGAGAAGTTAAAAGTAGCTTTGTGTGGTACTTTTCTAGGATGTGATTGTTGGTTAGGATTTTTTATTGATGGTGAATGCCTTAGCTAGGTTTTGGGTGCAATGGAAGTGTCCTGGATTGTGATAATAGATAGGATACATTGTATTATCTTGTGATAATTTGATGGTATATAATTAATCTTAATGATGTTGTAAAATGAAGTGTACCTTTATTGTCCAAATATTGTCATTGTAGATAAAAAAAAATAGTTTTTTATTTCTAATGTTAATGAGTAGTTTCTAGGATTAGTTGATATGTTGATTTATCATGAGCATGTAGTAGATTTGTTATGTTATTTAACAAGATAAGAAGAAACTAAAGGGGTAGATTTAGGGTTGTAATAAAGTTGTTTATTTACCAAGTTTTCCATATCTTATTTGTGAAGGGGATTGAATTCTTAGGGATGTGAATCTTCTCCACTTGTAGTTCATATTTTTTTATGTTTTTTTTCACGTGCTTCCTGGTGATTTTGGTTAGACAAAGTGAAATACATGTTCCTATAATTAATATTTCAGATTCAACCATAAGGTTATGAGTTCATAAGAAACAATTCCATTGAACCTCCTCAAGAATTGAGGTGAATTTTTTAATTTCTCTTAAGCATGGATTTTTGAATTTTCTAAAAAATATATAACATCCATTGATTTGTAAGACATATTTGTTATGAAACCCAAAAACCATATATTATACCTCTAATATCATCACATAATGCATGAAATATAGTTGATCTATCAATAAGGGTGAATCCATGAAGATGTGCTACACTTTTTTAGTGAAATGTGGAAATGAAAAATTGTCTTTTTACATAAGAAAAATTTGTAGGAAATTGTGTTATATTTTTAATGATATTTTTTTCAAAAAATATTAATGTCATTTGATACATCAAATTTGTATTTAATTACATAATCCTTTCAAATTTCTAGAAAAGTTAACAAGTGATTTTTGTCCCCAACAAATAATTGAGTGTCAAATGTACAATTTTCAAAATAAATTATATAAGTGTGATCTACATAGAACCTAGTGTATTCCACTTTTTTAAGAAAATAATACATTTCCTCCACCTTTGTGTTTCCAATAAAAAAAAATCTCCCATTTTTGTAAATTGAAAAAACACAAATTATTTTTTGAAGACTAAACATCCATTGTGTCTCACATGTTTTTTTAATTTTTTGGTTATGTACCTTTTTCTCTACGGGCGCCCCTTCATTAAGTTTTTTTTATAATTTTTGAAAAAATAAATTAAAAATATAGTATGGAAAAAAAAGAGTGAAAATAATATTCATAAAAATCAATGATGAATTTATAGACCCTAATTCCACCATTTTCTATGGAAGAGATGAAGGAATTTCACCTTGTAAAAATTGAAACTCCATAAAAACATTAAAAAAATAAACAAAATTTATTGAATTTTAAACCCTCAATAAAAAAAATTAAACATTGATTGAAATTTTTTAAATAGAAATTTCCATTCTCTTTTATTTATACAATTATTTCCTAATACTTAATCTAATCTAACTACACCTCTAATTCAATGTTTCTCTATTTAATTGATGCCCAATATAAATCCATCTCTCTTAAATAAACGATGGTATTTTAAACTTTTCAACTAAAACAAACATGTTCCATAATTTTTTTTTTTTTACATAAAGGATTTCATTTTATAGAATTTGTTATAGTTTTATAACCAAACTATGTTTCATTACTTTCATTTTTCATTAATAACACTTTTATTTGCCTTTTATAATTTTATGTAATTTCAATTACCATGTATTCTAAATTAAGTAATTGACAAGTATATCTCCTCTTTATAACTTATATCGTTAAAAAGTTATTAATTAATTATTATTTTTTAAATAGTATAAATAATTTTTTTAATAATATTATTTTTATATAGTTAAATAAAGAAATATATAGTCAAACCAACACTTATATATATTATATAATAATAGAACACACTTGTTTACTTATGGATATTTTAGTTAAAAAATTTAAATTAATGATAAATTGATTTTGATGAGAATAAATTATTTATTTATTTAAATAAAAATTTATTTGATGTTTTAAGAAATTGTTCCTCTTTATAACATGTAAAGTAAAATTCATATGAAAATTAAATAATACAATATCAAATATTTAAATAAAAAATATATAATTTGAAACAAATTTCATTAAAATTTTTATTTAATACAATATCAAATATTTAAAATACATATAATTTTAAATTTTAAAAAAAAATATTTATTTTTTTGAAATTTAATATTTTATCATATATTAATAATTATTTAAAAACAAATATTCTCAGGGGTTTGTTCTAGTGGTCAAGGAATTTAAATTTAAAAAAAAAAAAAAATTATTTTTTTGAAATTTAATATTTTATCATATATTAATAATTATTTAAAAATAAATATTCTTAGGGGTTTGGTCTAGTGGCCAAGGAACCTACTGTTAAGGCCTTCTTGCTATTACGCAGGTTACGAGTAATGGGATTTTCTCTAAGGGTTATAAGGTAGCCAAACACCCCGAGTACCATAGTTACATTTGTCTTAATTAATTAATATAAAAATAAATGTAAAATTTATGATGTTGTTTGATTTCATTTTCTAAAATTAATAAACACAATAATTTTAAATGACATTGCAAATAAATATTATAATAAGTAAACATTTTAAAATTAGAAAATAATTTATAAGAAAGTTAAGTTTCAATATTAAATTAAAGGTTGATTAGGTTGATCAACAATAAGATTCAAAATCATTACAATAATGTACTTGTTAAGAATTCAATATATCATTTTTGAGAATTAAACTTGAAAGAGGAGAATAACATTCTTCACAACCACCCAATTTAATTTTAATTAACAATTTTTTTTTAAATATTACATAACACTTAAAATAAATTTTTAATCATCACAATTTAATATTATATTAATGTTAAACAATATATAAAAACACTAAATTAAATTAAAAAAAAAATATTCCTCACAACCACCTAATGTAATTTTAATTAACAATTTTTTTAAAATATTACATAACACTTAAAATAAATTTTTAATAATCACAATTTAATATTATATTAATGTTAAACAATATATAAAAACATTGAATTAAATTATATATATATATATATATATATATATATATATATATATATATATATATATAATAAATTATGGAATGTTTTTTCAAAAAACATAAATCAACCACTTATTTTTTATAATTTAACAATCAAAATAACTTAAAAATAACAAAAATAAAGAAAAATAACATAAAAATATTTTATTTATAAGAATTCTAGTAATATATGAAATATTTTAATCACATGAACCAATGATATTATTTTACGAAACATAACATAAAAATCTCTTATTTATAAGAATTCTAGTAATATGTTAAATATTTTAATCACATGAACCAATGATATTATTTTACATCCAATTTGATATAATGACTATTACTATTATGATGGATTAATATCAAATTTTAAAAGATTATAATTAAGTTGTGTAATAAGTTTTTTTTTTTTTTGGTTTACAGTAACAAAAATATGATTTAATCGAAGTCTCCAGTGTACAAAATAGGGGGAAAATAGGGGGTGATGGGTCAATGACCCAACAACTAAAATACCGAGTGCTTTCTACATGGGCTTGTTCCCAAAAACTTCAACTGCTTATTTAGTAAAGACTAACAAGTCTAGCTATTGCTTGCAGACTACGTATTGGCATAGCCATTGTTACAAAAATTGGGACTAATGGCGAATCTTACTTCTTCTTTTCCTCTGAAGCTTGAGCTGGAATTTCTTCAGAGGGCATGTCTAGAGCAACATTCAGATCTGGGAGGATTGGGGCGTCTCTGCTCTCACCTTCTTTGCTGCTGCTTTGACCTTCCACTTCCTGGGCTCTGGTTCCTTGTTCTTTCTCGAGCCTTTCCCCTTGACTTCTCAAGTAACCCACTTCATCCTAGAGCTGGTTGATCATGGCTCGATGTTGGGAGAGAGTTTCCAAAATAAAATTTAGGGTGGTGCTATGTGAGTCCAGGCGCATGGCTAGATGTTGGGTGATAAGGAAAATGTCTCCCACCATTTCCTCCTCTCGGTCTTCCTGAACTCGACGATGATCCATGTTGGATTTTTCTTTGGTAGAGGTGGGTTGATCGAGGATTTTGGCATACACTTCTCCTGTGCTTCCCCTGCTTCTGCCTTGAATAAGGCTTTGCAAAAGTTGTTGGGCTTTGATCGAGTTTGCTGCAACCTCTTCTGTTCTTCCTGGGAAATTGCTCGAGTAATTCGACGCCAATTGCGTCCTTTTTCTATCCCTCTTAGTGTTTCTTACTCTCTGGCTTTTCATGTTAAGATCTTTTGGCCAACCTCTACTCTTTCCATGGTCTTGATTTATGGCATTCCCCTTGACTTTACTTGTCCAACGAATTCTGTGTTTTTCACACTGGCTTGAGATATTGGTATTCTTCCTGGCTCCTGTATTTCTATCTTCTTCGCTTGCCCTCCTGTGGGTTTTTAAACAATGTATCAGGCTCTGATTGCCCTAAATTTCGCATGTGACGTCCTTTCTTGTGTGTGTAATATGACTCCTCTAGAGCATGGTGTGTTGTCGTGACTTGTTCCGCATGCTTTGAATTCTTACCTCAGTCATATCCCAGGCCGTTTGCGCGCATGTCATTAATGAGAGGATATGGGGAGCGGAGGTGGAGCGAGGTATAGATGACCTCATTTGCAGGATCCCACGGAGCATTGACCTTTTAATGCACTGATATTCCCTGTTTGCTTGCTTCGATGTACAGTTTTCCCCATTTATGGATTTGGAGAAGTACATTGGCCTCTTGAATTTGTCGGGAGTTTGTCCAAATCGGATGCTGCACTGGAGCGCTCTGTGTGCGTGGCTGCTGGGCGAGTTGTTGACTTGTATGTGCTGGATCATTGGAATGGTTAAGGGGGGATGAGGAACGTGGTCCTTCCCTGAATTTCCAAGTACCCTTTGCCTCTACCTATGGCTTGTTTGCCTGATCATCTGCTCTCCAATTGTTGGCTCGACGAATATGGTAGAAGCAGGGGCTCATGCACGAGATTGTCCCTGGTTCTATCAATAGTTCTCATGAGCACTGAGTTCTTTGAGTTTGTGTTTTTGATGAAATACCTGATGATCTTCTTGGAGTCCCCTATTATGATTAGCTTGTTAATTTGACGTTCCTTCGCAATTTGGGTCCCTTTGAGAAGTGCATAAGCCTCTAGTGAATTGTTTGTGGTGGTTCCTAGATTCCAAGAATAAGTAATCATCCTTTGTCCTATAGGGCCGAATAAAACCCCTCCCGGCCTCCCCTGTATAATAAATATTTTATTACTAATAAATTAGATAATTAATTAAATTAAAATTAAAAAATATATTAATAAAATTATAAATATTTTATATTTAATTATTTAAGTGGGAAAAAATAAAAATTATTAATTATTTAAATGTATAGAATTTAAAATAAAATCATGAAGATCTCGAATAACTCTCATATTTAAACTTGGAAATGAATGTCATATTATTATTATTATTCATCATCCTAGAACATCATCATCATCTTTAAGATTTATATATTAATTTTGTTTTTAAGGATATTTAATCATTATCATCATAAAAAAAAAAAAATTATCACTTGTTACAATAAATATAATTATTTAAAATATTTATTATATTAAAAATTAAAATATTTTTTTTTTATAATAAATAGAATAACTTGATTTTTAAATAAAATAATGCCATATCTTTATAGATATTATAAATCATAAATTATACCAATAATAATGATGAAATTTGTAATTTTTTTTTATCATTTATAAGTTTTTTTTGTTTGCTAGTTTGAATGAACCACTCTACATTAAAATTAATAAATTATATTTTATTACGACATTCCGTTTATATGAATATTTTAGATGTCAAATTTCATTATTATAAATAAAGATCGTATTTATAAATTAAAATAACATGATACAATAATTTAGTTTAAAACTATTAAAAGACCTTTTTGGTCTGGCAATAACCATTGCACTTATGACTGACAAGAATTTGAAGATAAAATTTGAACACAAATTGGCATGACGAGGGCACTTTATCAACGGGTCATATTTCTTATTTTATTAATTACATAAAAATACGTGTAATAATGGCCACTGGATTATTGGTTCTTTCGTTTATTATTATTTTTCGGATGGCCTTGCATTTGAAACGTTCTGTAGGGTGCGACTAGAAAAATTGAGGTAAGCGGTGAGATCCTTTGATTTTCAAAGCTTGCAGAATCCTAGACCGGATAAGACCTATATTAATCTATAATATTGTGCTGAAAGTGCGATGTAATGCATCCACAGGGTCCAAATGGTGGACTCCATTTTTAGTGACAGCTGTTGTTCCCAGCTGTCTGTCAGCTGGTTGGTCTGGAAGGCCATGGTCGGCCGGCAGAATTGAAGGCAGTAACAAACAAGTGGGTCATGTCAGTTAACTCTGCCTTCCAACGGTTCCACGAACCCTAGAAATTCATGATTTGTTAATTCCAGGACTAGCTTGCAAATTCAGATATCCATCTTCCAACAGGTCCACCCACATTATACTTTCTCATTAAAATTTACGCCCGAGCTTTGAGTTGAGCAGGAACCAATCTGCATATGTAGCTACATCGAAATATGGAAGGAAGAATAAATTTTCATTTTACAAATCTTCTGTCTTATTAAGTAAGGAGGAATAAATTTACATTTTATAAAAGTTATAAAAGGTCTGATTTAGATTTCTGGAAATACATTGTGAATGAAGTTTATGAAAAGTTTAATTTTTCAAGTGAATACTGAAAGGATTATTAAGAATTATTAAAGTAATGATGGTTGAAAAGAGTGCTCAAGGAAGCTTATAATTTACATATCCATTTTTCAACAGTTCTACCCACATTATACTTTTTCATTAAAATTTAAGCCAGAAGTTTGAGTTGAGCAGGAACCAATAGGTCTATGTAGAATATCTAAATATGGAAGGAAGAATAAATTTTTATTTTACAAATCATATGTATTATCAGGAATTGGGCTGATTTAGATTTCTGAAAGTAAATTGTGTATGGAGTTTATGAAAAGTGGTTTCAAGTGAACACTCCACCTGTCAACAGGTTCACCCACATTAATGATTATACTTCCTCATTAAAATTTACTCCAGAGGTTTGAGTTGAGCAGGAACCAATCAACCTCTGTAGAACATCGAAATATAGAAGGAAGAATAACTTTTTTATTTTACAAATTGTTTGTATTATCAAGTAAGGAATTGGGCTGATTTAGACTTCTAGAAGTAAATTGTGTATGGAGTTTATGAAATGTCCAATGTTTCAAGTGAACACTCCATCTGTCAACAAGTCCACCCACATTATACTTCCTCATTAAAATTTAAG
>ML826034.1:22293-34401 GCA_009831015.1 Picea engelmannii | reverse complement strand
TTGCATTCGAATTCCTGGTTCAACCATGATATTAGGAGAAGATCCCTGGCTTAAGGAGGGAAATCCTCAACTTACCCTAAATATACCTCAAGAGGTTGAGCCTCTCTAAACCTATATAAACAGGCTCTATCATGGTGGAAAGGAGGAAGAATTGCAAGCATGAAACCTATGATCTCATAGTAAACATACAGTGGACTGGAGGAGAGTAATTAGTGAAGTTGTTGTCATCCAGGTCGTGGATATTTTGAGCAAGGGTTAGACAAAGGGGACTTGACGAAGTTTTCATATTAGCATCTACGGTTGTAAGTTACTTCTGTCATTGTTCTCATCAATATGACACACTTGGCTTGTTTCTTTCTAGTTTGTGTTTAATCTCACATGAACTTGTCTCTGGTAGATAGATCTATTTTCAAGCTAATATCAATAGAGTAGGAAGTGGTTGTACTATCATTTGTCTACAGGGCTCATCGAGGAGCAAAATATTGGAGCTCAACTCAGAGCATGCAGGGACAAACACCGGTAAAAGGTACCTCTTTTTCTTCTTCCTCCTCACACATTAGTTTGTATAGATATGAAAGGAAGTCAGTGTCCACGTTAAGCATCTTCTGTCTTAAGAGTTAAGAGTCTAGCTCTCGAGAGGAGATCTACCTGTCCACAGGGATATTTTCCTTCAATACAAACCGGTGACTCCACTGGGGAGCCTCGAATCGAAACATTTAGTTTTGATTTCTTCTCATAGACCTTGTCTTACCCCTTGATTGTTTTCAGACATGGTTCACTCTTTTTGATTGATTTCATGAGCTGATTGACTCCCTACCCCATCACACTCAGCTTGATTGCCAAAACTAGACCGGAATTTTGGATTTTCAGACATTTTCATGATATTTTTAAGCTTGGTGCCCCTGTGGTTGTGTTAACAGAGCACCAACGCTCCCTGGATGTGTTAGACAGAGCACTATAATGCTTGGTGCCCTTTACACCAGAGTGCCAACCCTCTTTTGGTCAAAAACCTTTCCAGAATTGCTTGTCCAGGGTCCTGCTTCTGTGTTTCACTTGTTGAGCCTCTCTGTGAGCAAATGCTTCTTCCCATCCAACTTTGATATACTGCCTTTTGAGGAGCAAATACCTTGTTGTTTAGATTTTGTGGCCTTCTTCATTATTATTGAGTTTTTCTGTTGTTGGGAGTTTGAAACCAATGCATTGTTTTTCTCTCCTTTTTTGACTGAGCGAGAAACTCTGGTGAAGGACATCAGAAATCTACGAATATCCTCATTTGGATTTTGTTGAGGTCATTATTCTTCGAAATCTCTTTTTGTGTGAAATTCTTGATTTTCTTTGTTTTCTTTTTTTTTGCTTCTTTTTTTTTCTCACAACACGAGGGTGTATTGTTTGTACGAAACCTACTTATGTCTGTCTGAGTTTCCTTGATCCAAAAGGATAATTGGCGGGAGAAGTGTTGTTTTGAATTAATCATTATTCACGCACAAACAATAAAGAGACATCTTCATGATTGATTTACATATTAGAAGACATTTCCAAAAACGTTTTAGCACCACATCAGATTTGATTGAAGAAAATTTGTTTGAGGACATTCCTTCTTAGTGTCTGCTAGTGAAAATAACTCTCTATATCTCCCTTAAATAGATATTCATCGAAAAGAAATGATTGCTTATCATCTTTGATGCATTTTTGGGGGATTGAGTCATCATTCCATTCGTTTCACTTCCATGCACCCCTTTTGAGTAAAGAACATCTATTAAATGAACGCTAATTAAAATCTATCTAGAACATTTTCTTTTCTAGGTTCCTCCACCAATAGTAGACTAGGACTAGTACTTTGGATTAGGCTATGAGCATAACCCTCAAAAGTTTCCAAAACAAACATTAGCATCCTGAGCTAGGGAGAGTCAAATCCAATTGTCGTATAAGTCCACCTGGGATCCCCCTCTCATATAGGGGTTACACACGAGGTCACACTTGAGAAAGCTATGGAGATTATCCCTCCATGGTTTGACTGATTGTAGTAGTCAGATCGTATTATGGGGATCTCTTAAAGGTATACCTACAATGTTGAGTCGAAGCCTTTGAAGTTGAGTTCGGGCTAGATACCCTACCCGTACGTTCGGACTAGACTATCGACTGTACCCGCCCAGGGGCTGACTGCGAATTGGTAACCTTAGTGGCCATAATATTTAGGGTCTTACACAAGGTGACAGTGAAGGAAAGTCTCACTGTACCTGGAGCAGACATTGGTCAAACTCACTCGGGCTCCTTGGAGGGTAAATCCACAATTACTGCGTGGAATCTTGCACCAAGGTGAATGTCCATTAAGCAGGTCACCATTGTAACTATTCCACCATATCCCCGCCCCTTCTTGACTTGATCATGCGACGTTGGATTTCATCACCAACTAGTACGATCATCGAGAGAAGGTTTTGTTTGCTTGGTTGTGATTCTTATATTCTATTAGTGTATGCTATTTCTTTTCGGTAGTTGGCCATAGATCTTTTCCGCTGACTCTTTTTGCCCAACATCGACCCTCCACACCATTCGCGGGGGCTACAGGGACTTCCTCCAGAAAATATGGAAGAGAATACCCCTTAACCCCCTCATTCTATGGAGGAATCTCCTCAACAGAGTGAATTTCACGACACTATAACCTCCCAAGAAGAAGTTCCCACCTCTTTAGAGAATTTTTGAATTGTTTCAGAGTCTCCAGAGGCTTTCCGCATTCCGGAGGGATATGAGAGACGTGTTCTCCAACTCAATTTAGCCAGTGAATTCATCGTCATCAATCCTTCTGACGTTCCTACTGGGTCTCATTCAAACCCTCTAGTCGATGACCCCTTTTGGACCGCAAACATTGTTCGAAGTCCACCATGCATGGTGCGGGATCTTTATGGAATAGGAATAGGTGCCGACGTGCCTATCACCTACACCATACATTTAAACCATTTTATTGGTACTACCGTTTTTTCAGCTACACCGTCCGTTGATCCAAACAGATCGTCTATTGGCCCAAGGTCCACTTTTTCTCTCCAGATGGCTCACTCTACCATGGTTCCTCACATTCCGACTATTCCCGCCGGTAATGTGGTGGTTAGCCAAGCCGCAATTGGCACACCAATAACACCTAGACCTTCATCATCACTCCCTTTTGGGTATAGAGCACTGAATTATTCCGCTATCACTACTACCCAAGTTATGCTGGGAAGTTCCATACCTATACAACAACCTGGAGGGACTGGTCTTGGTGGCTTTAATCCCTCAAGCAACATCAGTCAGTCGTTTACATCTGGTTCTCAAATTCAGGGAACTCCACCTCAAGCTGGAGCCTGGAAGGCATCCTCCCATCGGAGGACAACTTCCATTTGGAGGGAACCCTCATGTTGGGGGGCAGCCTCAATCCGGAGCCTACCATCAATCGTATGGACAAAATGTGTCTACCACACCCAATCCATGGAATATCCCTTTTCCAGGAAACCCACAGTTCTCGGGGGGACACAATTCTCAAGCTCCACAACAACCTTTTTCCCCTCATGGGACTCATCTATATCCTTCTTATGGACAAATGCAAAATCCGACTTATAATCCTCGAAAACCATCCGGTTATCCCCCGCTCGCACATGTTTCTCGAACTCCCTCAAATCCTGTGTACCCTGGTCAACACCAACATTATACAAGAGGACCCACTAGTTACAATTATCCATCTAACCCAGTGTATGGTCCTACTAGTGTTCCTATGCCACACCAGTATTACCCACAGGTTAACCGACAACTACCCTTCCTAGCGACTTTGGACCTCCCAGACTTGTCTTGGTTAATGAACAATCCTATTTTTCATTCTCCGGTTTGGCCAGCTATCCCAGCTAAACTTCCTTCTAATATTCCAAAATTTGACGAAAAGTCCAGAGAAGACCCAAACAACCATGTGATGAATTTCTATTTGTGGTGTTCATCCAACTCCCTCATGGACGATTCTATACGTTTGTGTCTTTTCCAACAAATGCTTACGGGTTCTGCAGCAAAGTGGTATATTGAACTACCACGCACTTCTTTTCATGATTTCAACTCCCTTGCCATGTCCTTCCTCACACACTTCCAACTACCCATTAGATACGAGATGGGTACTGAACTATTGACCTCCCTTTGTCAGACAACCTCCATACATATCTCTGATCATATTCATGAATGGAGATGACGACGAAGGTTAATCCAAGTGGTCATTCATGACCTATTATTAGCGAAATGGTTCACCAAATCACTGTTACCCCAGATCGCTCGTGATGTTGCCATGGGTGGTGTAGTCACCGAGGAAGAAGATATTGCTCGAGCTTAGTACTTAGATATGGTTTATTCACAATATGGTACTCTGTACGAGTTGATACCAAATTCTACCCATGCCACTAATGATCCATCCAAACCATCGTCTACCTCGCACGTAGATGGAGTCATTGGCTCCGTCAAAACCCAATCTACTTCCCAGTTGACTGGAACGACCCAGCAGTCCACTTCGACATCTGCTCCTAGTTCGAATGCACCCTCTTCTACCTCCCTTCAAACTCAGGTCTCTGAGGTGAATACGGTCCAATCGGCCCCTTCACAAAAACCTGGGGGCAAGAAGAAAGCAAGAAATAAACCAAAGAAAAACAACAACAATGAACAACCAAAAAATCAACCTCAAACCCTGGCTGTCGAAAAACAACCACAATGGAAATTGAAATTCCCATGCCTCATTTGTGTTGATGATCACTACACTCGAGACTGCCCACATCGCGATGAAGTGGCCAAGATTTTTAAGGGAAATTCACAACCCGCTGTGCTTACCCAACCTTTTCCACAACAACAATCTTTGGTTTCTCAAACCCCCACTCCAAGGGGTAGTTCCAACCAATACCATGATGAGGCCTCGACAAGTGCCCACATTTACATGTTTAACAGGATTAATCTGACCACTCGCACTATGACATATGACACACCGATTAAACCTGATAAGCCGAAGCTCACTAACGATTCATTACCGAACCCATTACCATCTGTCGTTAGTCCTCCGTCTGCTAGCCCTCCATCCAGGCCACTTCAGATTGTGAAACCTTTTTTTGACTCCATTTTACTCCCTCCTAAGAGAACTATCTAGAAATCTACCTTTAATCCTAGATCACGGGCTACCCAAAACTACAACATTGTTGAAGATTTAGCTCAAGCACCATGTGCTATGTCTGCTTTGGAAGTTCTACAACACTGTCCCAGCCAACGTAGAACGCTCTTAGCTGCCCTCGGCACTTTCGATCTCGAGTCACCTAATAACCTCACATTTAATTTGGATGATGATCAACCTCGACTCTCCCACCAACTAGATTTTCAGATCGATGTTGTTGTTCACAATCAACAAATCCACCGAACTATCTTGGACGAGGGAGCCTCTACTTGTGTCATGTCTTTAGCTTGTTGGAAAGGCTTAAAATCACCTGCCCTTAACAAATCCCCTATGATTTTATGCGCTTTTGATGGGCGAGGTTTTCATCCTCACAGACTTTTACAATCCTTAGTCGTTCAGTTGGGCGGAAAAACTGTTACCGTTGATGTCGAGGTGGTCGATGCCCCCCTCGATTACAACCTACTACTTGGAAGAAGTTGGTTCTATGCTATGACTGTCATCACCACGTCGGTGTTTCGATGTGTACAATTCCCCCATCAAGGAAAAATTGTCACTATCGATCAACTAAATTTCTATACACCCGATGCTCGTGCCCCTGTCACCAACAACATTCCTTTTTTGGGAGACCACCAAGTCACATATGAAAGAGTTGGTGTTGGCTTGTTGAAAGATTCCAGCCTTATGGGTACCTTCCATACACCACTTCCACCCACCACACATCATATTGCCACCGTCAATATGATTTCGACTATGGTTTATCAATCTTTGGAATCATCTGACCCTTGGATTGTACCTAGTCCTATGGAATTCGATGTGCTCGGTGACACCATGCCACTTAGCCCAGCTGAGGCCGCATACATGGCTATTCAATCTGCCTCTCCCTCTCTGAACAACCCACATTTATTGGCACCTGATACCTACTCGATGCCATCATGGTTAGATTCCTTATCGTCTGCAATTGATTACATTTCCCAAATTTTCCCTTCTGAAGAATCTTTAATGGAAATGCTCAGTATCGATGATGTACCTTGGGATGATAACCATCATTAATCCTCTTTTCTTTCACCTTTGGAAGAAATCCACAAAGACATACACTCTGTCTTCCCTCCTGATGTTACCGATTCTCCACAATCTCCTATCCTCACACAAGATACTCTTTCTAAAGGGAATATGGGTAATATCTCTACTACGATCATTATTGATATTTCGATCAAAGAAGGCGTTATGGAAAACATTAACCTCGGTGCTAATTGCACACCCGAAGAAGTTATCTCTTACACCGCTCTGTTTAAAGAATTCTGCGATGTCTTTGCTTGGAGCTATGAGGAAATGCCAGGAATCAACCCCTCGATCGTCATGCATGAAATCAAGACGTACCCAGGGGAAAAACCTGTTCGATAGAAACTCCGCCCGGTTCATCCCAAGAAAATCGTAGCTATAAAGGTAGAGGTTGAGAAACTTTTAAAATCTGGCTTTATCTATCCTGTCCCTTTGACAGAATGGGTCTCCAACCTTGTTCCAGTTGCCAAAAAACAGGGGACCATCCGTGTCTGTGTTGACTATCGGGATCTCAATAAAGCTTGTCCAAAGGAAAACTAACCTACGCCCTTCATCGACCAAATCATTGATAATTTCATTGGGAGCGTAATATTCTCTTTCATGGATGGCTTCTCCGGGTATAACCAGATTGAAATTTTACCTATTGATCAACATAAGATGGCCTTTATCTGGCCATGGGGAACTTTCACCTATCGAAAGCTACCTTTTGGTATAAAAAATGCTGGTGCTACTTTCCAATGGGCCATGTCATACACTTTCCACGATATCAAGCATATTGCAGAACCTTACCTCAATGACTTACCTGCCCACTCATCCAATTGATCAGATCATGTTGATCACTTACGGGCTATTTTTCTTCGATGTCGGTTTTACTGTATCCGCTTGAACCCACATAAGTGTATTTTTGCTATTGAATCTGGTCGACTCCTTGGTTTTATTGTCTCTAAATACAGGATTAGGGTGCATCCCTTAAAGATTAAGGCTATTCTAGCCTTACCCCCACCTACTAATTTGACCCAACTCCAAAGTTTGCAAGGAAAAGCAAACTTCCTTCGCCGTTTCATTTGTAACTACGCTGAGATAACTAAAGGATTCATGCGGTTGCTGCAGAAAAATTCCCCTTTCATCTGGGATGACATCGCTCAACGGTCATTTGATGCTCTCAAGCATGCCTTGACCCACGCACCTTTGTTGCATCCTCCGGAGTATACAAAGGACTACATCCTTTACTTAGCTGCCTCCACTTCCACTATTGCAATGGTGTTAGTTCAAGAGGACCCCAACAATGAGGAACATGTGATCTATTACCTGAGAAAGAGACTATCTGGACCCGAACTCCGATATTCACATGTAGAGAAACTGGCTCTGGAAGCCGTCATCGTTGTCCAAAGATTTCGCCATTACATCTTACTACGCACCACCACGGTGATTGCGGACTCAAAACCCATGTACCATGTCTTGACACGTCAAGTGCTTGGGGGAAAATACTCTAAATGGATCGTCATCCTTCAAGAATCCGATCTTGAATTTATGAAGTCCAAAGCCAAAAAGTCTGTGGTGTTTGCGGAACTTATCTGTGATCTCCCCCATGTTGATGAAGACATCGAACCTAGAGATTCTCTCCCTAACAAATCTCTTTTCCTCATCAGTACCTCTGATCCTTGGTATGGAGATATCCTCCTTCACCTCCAAACCCAACACTCTTAGCCTACCACTTCCCGTGAAGAGTGTTGACATATTCGCCACCATTATCGTCGTTATCTCATCGTCGACGACACCTTGTATCGATGTGGTATTGACACTATCCTTCGATGATGTTTGATTCATGCAGAGGATGAACGCGTTTTGAACGACTGTCACCTTGGAGCCTGTGGTGATCACCTTTCTGGGATGGCCACAGCCCAAAAGATTCTACGTGCCGACTATTTTTGGCCCTCGATTTTCAATGATTGTATTGAGGCAGTCAAAAAATGCCCACCTTGCCAAGTTTTTAACAACAAGGCACGCACCCACCCTACTACGTTGCACCCCATTATCGCCATTAGCCCCTTTTCCAGGTGGGGTATCGATTTTATGCAATGTAAGCCTACCTCAGTCGGGGGGCATGGTTATATAATCGTCACCGTCGACTACTTTACCAAATGGGCTGAGGCTATGCCTACCTTTTTGAACAATGGTCGTACCGCAACTCTTTTTTTTTTTAACCACATCATAACTCGTTTTGGTGTACCATGCGCCATTGTCACCGATCACGGTGTACACTTTAAGAACCAGATGATGAGTGAATTACATGCCAAGTTGGGTTTTCACCATGAAAACTCATCCCCATACTATCCTCAGGCCAACAAACAAGTTGAGGCCATCAACAAGGTCCTCAAAACCATGATTCAATGCATGGTAGTGGAAAATAAGACATCCTGGCATCTACAACTTTTCTCCGCTCTCTGGGCTTGCCGTACTTCCATGAAAACTGCAACTGGATTTACTCCTTTCCAGTTAGTATATGGCATCGAAGTCGTTTTACCAATCAAGTGTGAGATTCCATCTCTGAAACTTAAAGTAGAACTCCTACCCCATATTTCTGATGAAGAAGAACATTTCTTATATCTGACCAAAATGGAAGAAACACGTCATGATGTCTCTCTCGTTAACGAGGCACATCAGAAATGAATAAAAAATCAATACGACAAATCCGTCCATCCTTGGACTTTTGCAAAAGGATATTTAGTCGACCAGGCTCATGAAAAACTAGGAACAGGTAAGTTAGAACCTCTGTGGCATGGCCCTTACATTGTGAAACGTGTTCTGCATAGAGGCGCCTACAAGTTAGTCGATTATGATGGAATTTCCCTAGGGGAGCCCTGGAATGGGCTTTACCTTAAAAAGTACTATGCCTAGATCACCTAGCATGTGTACATTGTACATTATTGTATTTTAGTTGGTTGTGTTTGTTTATTTCACGTGCTCGAGGCTTTACCTTTGCCACTCATAACTTTGCCTTGTTTTTTCATGCGCAGATGATGTCTTCCTTTCCTATCTTTTTCGGGTTTGCAGATGGCGCTAGTCGACACACCCAGAACATTGCTTCAGTAGCATGGGTCATTTACCAATTTAACGAGGTGGTGAGTTCAGGAGGTATTTGCTTAGGACCAGTGACTAATAACATGGCAGAATATCATGCTATCATCAGACTCTTGACCCAAGCCTCCTCCCTAGGTATCTCTCGTATCATTGTTAACCTAGACTCCCAACTCGTGGTCTATCAACTCAACCATATCTACGCTATTCATAATCCTATCCTGCTACGTCTCCACCTACAAGTTCGTCGTCTTGAACGAATATTTGATTATATCGAATACAAACATATTCCACGAGAACTCAACAATGTTTTGGATTCGTTAGCTAATTACATCATGGATCGATATCTCGCCCATAGATAAGATTTCATAAAGGAAAACAAATTGTACATCACATGTAAATTAAAACACATCACATTAAAGGCATCATCATGTACAAATATTTTGGCACTATAAAAACTCAGAACTGTATATATATACATAGGGTGACTGAAAATGTTTTGATTAAATCAAAAACATATTTGGAATAGAAACATTTTGGGTCTTTACACCCATACAACATCGTCTGACAAGTCATGCAAAATATACAATCACTAGAGAGACTCTAATCTCCCTTCACTGCATTGTGCTGAGAGTAACATATCACTACGCGCACTATGCATCTCAGTAGAAAATTAACATTCTCTGGCACTCCCACAGTGTGCCTCTATATATGTAAAGGAACTTCTCTCCTCCGTAGAGGAGGAATGCCCATCGTGAGGCCTTGAAGGTTTCTTTCAACCTCCCGGAGACCTATCACTGGTGCCCCCAGATCAGCTGCAACCGGAGCACCCCCATGACGTCCTGTATTTTTATCTTAGTTGGGCACACTACTCCCTTGTCTACGTGTTGAAAACAATACATCCATTAAAAAATCTTCTACGTACCCCAAAAAATATATATACGTTAAAAAACTTAAAAAAACAAAAAAACTAGACAAGGTGTTTCTTAGTCTCTCACCTGACGCATCCCAATCTTCCCCCGTGGGTAGAATCAAATCCATGCTCCTGTGAAATTCCACCTCAGCATATGGGAAGTCTTCTATCCAAAGATACTGGCATCTTAGCCAAGCGAAGAAGTCACCAGTGAAATAGAACTCTGACTCTGCCACTAGTCTCGGAGACAGACTAGTCCACCGTTCCATCCGTGGTTCTCCCACTGGTCGTACTTCCAATGCTATCTGAGGCTGCATCTGGGGGATGCACTCTAAGAAAAATGAGACCAAGAAAGAGCCATATCCGAACTGTTTCTGCCCCATCCTACACTGCAGAACCTGTTCCTTCACATTCCGAAGAAACCCTGCGGTCCAGTTAAACATGTTGGCTCCAAACACTATACACCATAAGCTACCTATGATCTTGACGCCAATGTGATCTAGTGCTTCCCATCACACTCGTGATGGAAAAAAAAATAGACTGAAGGGTTAACTCTCTGATATCCTTGATTGGGATTCTACCCTCCACCAATCTTGCTCCTAGGATAGAATGACGTGTCAGATACATGCCCACTTGCTCATGAATCACCCTCTATCCGGAAAAAGATATAGGAACCCCTCTTTTCGAGAGTCCAGTCAAGAAATATACGTCTTCCAACTCGATGGTTAGAAGCTAGGTTCTGATCCAAAACCCTTGCTCTGCGACATCCGACAAGTTGATTATGTGCTCAAGCAGAAGAATCTCCTTCTTCATCTTTTGCTATGAAAACTAATATTAAACCATGTAATTGAAATAAGGGGAGATGAATATCTACCTGGTCCAAAAGGCAAGAGAAATAGTCAACCGTAGCTTCGGTATCAAGAAAAACAAGATCCACCTCCAAAGTGAGAATCTCCACTACTACAAATCCTTATGCAAAATGAAATGGTAAATGAATATTTTTCTTGTATTACTATTTATAAATTTCCATTTTTTATAAGGTATAGTTATCTGTGGGTTTCTTTGACAATATAATGGCTTCACTAAACCTCTGGATTGCAGTTTTGAAACCACAGGTTTCAAAACAGTTTTGATCGTTTGTTTACCTTGTCACATCCATGAGAATAGTCTTAGTTCATTCTCAAGCTCGAGAATATAAGAACGCATCAGGTAAAATTTTATCTCTTTTTCGGACCCATATGGACACACGAAAAAGGAACCCCCTGGAGTTATATTTAAACTCTTTTCAGACTCTCTAAATATGAAAATATTGTCGAGTGATCTTGCTTCCTTTCACACTCGTTAAAAGGTTCGAAAGGGCATCTTTCGAGTGGTATTTTATCTCTTTTTCGTCCTCATGAGACTGACTGTACGAAAAAGGAACTGAGAGATTTCTCTTTTAAGTGTTTTTCCAGACTCTATAATCACGAAAAACCTTCGATTTTTCTATCTGTGGACTCATTAAAACAAACATCGACAGGCCCATACGGAACCGAACCCTTACTTCTTCCAGTTTGTTAAACAAAGCAAGAGGAAATTATCAAAGGTGAGTTATATCAAGCATGTGTTACCCTCCTCGAGCTCGTTAAATCAAAAAGAGGTACTCATATATCTGGATGGGGGAAAAAATTGAAAGAACCAAGCCAGGCAGTCTCTTGAGCACATTACCAAGTAATTCTTAGAGTCACCCTTGAACATGCCACTTTGTCTTTTGCATGCATTATAATTCATTGAACCTCTGCACTGAACCAATCCTTTGAGTTTCTTTCACACCTCTGGGTCACCCGACGTAAGTCAAAGAATCCACTACATCATCAAGTTTTGGTCCATGTCATGTTTCTGCTCTCATGCCTCAGTGTTC
>ML826034.1:0-14804 GCA_009831015.1 Picea engelmannii | reverse complement strand
TAGACTAGGCTCTGATCCTGCGTTTCCTGCGCCTGCACCTCGAAGCTTACGAGCCCCGATTGATAATTAAATGTGGTAATTAATAGTGCATATATTTAGCCCCAACATTTTGGCACCGTTGTCGGGGAGATGCTAAAGGAATTAGAGCATAGGTAGGTTGCTTTTATTTCTCCAAATCCTTGATTGTTCCTTTGATGCAAGTGTGTTTCTTTTCATGCAAGCATGTTTCTTTTCATGAAAGTGTGGCATTATTTTAAGGATGACGTCAGGGTGGAGAGAATATGGTAAGACATGAGGGAAGAGCCCATGCATCCACTTTAGTGGGGTTACTCCAAAATTAGGTTGTCCTCTTCCTTTTAGTAGTTAGAATTTGTGTTTTATTAGCATTTTCCATTTTTTATATATATGAGAAGAGAATCTAACTTGTGTGAACAGATAACTTGGTGACAATGGGATCCTAGTAGCATGGTGGTGCTTCAAGTATATAATTGGTTTTCTTACATTTTCTTTTAGTTTGCTTCTTTTTATTTCCTTAGGATTTGAAAAATAATAATTTGGGCACTGTAAGAACCCTCCCTCTACACTAATCCACGTGTGAAACAGGACCCATAAACCAGAAAAAAGGACTCAAAGATGATCAAGAGTTTGGAATAACTCTCTCCATCCTAGCAGTAGCTGAGATCTCAATCTCTACCTCGCAAAAAGAACAAATATTGAAAGCAGTGAAGAACCTATCCGCCTCTCCAGAAGTGATATAAAAACAAGATTTCCATAAGCTACATCCACAAGAAGATCTAGAAGACTCCTTTGATCACCCTTTCCAACATGTAGAGGAGACTGAAGAATCATTCAATGCAGAGAAGCTACTAGAACCTGATATTGAGGAGTCCTTAGCATGCTTCTCAGCAGATCATGTATGTACTCCAAAGACCAATCATCTTGAAGAGGATAATCTGTATAGCATGATAGAGGAGGTATTTCAGTGTGACCTAAACAAAGAAGACAAACAAGAATATATTTATCCTATTGAAATATAGTTTTAATTAGTTATTATGTCACACCACTCTTATATTTTTCATTATTGCTTGATCTCATCATCAAAGCAGTTGGTCCTTCATATTTCGGTATGCATTAAAATTTATCTTTTAAACCCGAGTATGTATATATTTCTAACCCTGTTACACAAATGGCTTCACTAGAAGTATTACTATACTTGAAGAACATTTTCTTATGTTCAATTAGAGTAGGATAGGTAAATAAATAAATAAAAATGCAACCTATCTTTCATACTTTTCATAAATGGGAATGTCAAAAGCTAATAAATCACCAATCAGTTTAAGATCTTTTGTTCCTATAGTATATTTCTTTTTAAAAGTTATGATGATTTTGTTTGGAATCTTATGAGAAGGAAATCTCTTCATCCTATGAATGCACACATAATACTAGAAGGGTTTCAAAAGTGGAAAAGGCATCCTTGTCAATGGAAGATAACACTTAAGGGAGTGCTTCATGACCTATTTCTTCAAATTTCTTCTTTTTCCTTAAAGTTGTTAAAAATGATGCATTCATGCTTTATATTTACCTATCTATTTTAAGACTGCTATTTCACAAGGATGATCGAAAAGATAGTAGGTGAAACTGAATGTTAAGTCCAAACTATTTCATTCATAGCTAATAATTCAACTTTTGACATTTTCCCTAAAGTTTATGTTTTTAAGCATGAATAAAAATCTAGTTTTAATTAGTTCTATTGGTTTGTTTTTAGCAGGTGTTCACAACTCTCTGAGAAGCCATTTTATTAACATCTCACATTGTTTGCATGAGGCCTATTACACATCAACATTACTCGCTTTGATAAGTGTCACAAATGTCGCATGTTGCTCACAAGTGTCGCAAATGTCGCATGTTGCTCAAAAGTGTCACAAGTGTCAAGAAAAGCATATTGCCATGATAACGACACTAAGAAGACACTTAAAATTCCTCAAACACTTGATTTGAAGGAAGAGGGATGGTTAACTGAAGTCAAGTGTCTCTTGCCACCTAAAAGAAGCTTTCAATCCAAGGTCTTAGAAGAGAGCGCTCCCCTAAATCACCCTTAGCAGCGTTGGCGCTCCCCTATAAGGTGCTAGGGAGCATTATAACACCAAAAAACCCCTTTGAAGGAGCGTTGTAGATATTTAGAGAACTGGCGCCCCCATAAGGCCTACTAGGGAGCACTATAGCGCTCTAATGGCCTTTTTGAGGGAGCGCTGCCTATTCTGAGCAACAATTGATTTGTTGAGGAGATTAAGGGGAGGATCTTTCAATCTTGGAAGGCAATTGCATTCGAATTCCTGGTTCAACCATGATATTAGGAGAAGATCCCTGGCTTAAGGAGGGAAATCCTCAACTTACCCTAAATATACCTCAAGAGGTTGAGCCTCTCTAAACCTATATAAACAGGCTCTATCATGGTGGAAAGGAGGAAGAATTGCAAGCATGAAACCTATGATCTCATAGTAAACATACAGTGGACTGGAGGAGAGTAATTAGTGAAGTTGTTGTCATCCAGGTCGTGGATATTTTGAGCAAGGGTTAGACAAAGGGGACTTGACGAAGTTTTCATATTAGCATCTACGGTTGTAAGTTACTTCTGTCATTGTTCTCATCAATATGACACACTTGGCTTGTTTCTTTCTAGTTTGTGTTTAATCTCACATGAACTTGTCTCTGGTAGATAGATCTATTTTCAAGCTAATATCAATAGAGTAGGAAGTGGTTGTACTATCATTTGTCTACAGGGCTCATCGAGGAGCAAAATATTGGAGCTCAACTCAGAGCATGCAGGGACAAACACCGGTAAAAGGTACCTCTTTTTCTTCTTCCTCCTCACACATTAGTTTGTATAGATATGAAAGGAAGTCAGTGTCCACGTTAAGCATCTTCTGTCTTAAGAGTTAAGAGTCTAGCTCTCGAGAGGAGATCTACCTGTCCACAGGGATATTTTCCTTCAATACAAACCGGTGACTCCACTGGGGAGCCTCGAATCGAAACATTTAGTTTTGATTTCTTCTCATAGACCTTGTCTTACCCCTTGATTGTTTTCAGACATGGTTCACTCTTTTTGATTGATTTCATGAGCTGATTGACTCCCTACCCCATCACACTCAGCTTGATTGCCAAAACTAGACCGGAATTTTGGATTTTCAGACATTTTCATGATATTTTTAAGCTTGGTGCCCCTGTGGTTGTGTTAACAGAGCACCAACGCTCCCTGGATGTGTTAGACAGAGCACTATAATGCTTGGTGCCCTTTACACCAGAGTGCCAACCCTCTTTTGGTCAAAAACCTTTCCAGAATTGCTTGTCCAGGGTCCTGCTTCTGTGTTTCACTTGTTGAGCCTCTCTGTGAGCAAATGCTTCTTCCCATCCAACTTTGATATACTGCCTTTTGAGGAGCAAATACCTTGTTGTTTAGATTTTGTGGCCTTCTTCATTATTATTGAGTTTTTCTGTTGTTGGGAGTTTGAAACCAATGCATTGTTTTTCTCTCCTTTTTTGACTGAGCGAGAAACTCTGGTGAAGGACATCAGAAATCTACGAATATCCTCATTTGGATTTTGTTGAGGTCATTATTCTTCGAAATCTCTTTTTGTGTGAAATTCTTGATTTTCTTTGTTTTCTTTTTTTTTGCTTCTTTTTTTTTCTCACAACACGAGGGTGTATTGTTTGTACGAAACCTACTTATGTCTGTCTGAGTTTCCTTGATCCAAAAGGATAATTGGCGGGAGAAGTGTTGTTTTGAATTAATCATTATTCACGCACAAACAATAAAGAGACATCTTCATGATTGATTTACATATTAGAAGACATTTCCAAAAACGTTTTAGCACCACATCAGATTTGATTGAAGAAAATTTGTTTGAGGACATTCCTTCTTAGTGTCTGCTAGTGAAAATAACTCTCTATATCTCCCTTAAATAGATATTCATCGAAAAGAAATGATTGCTTATCATCTTTGATGCATTTTTGGGGGATTGAGTCATCATTCCATTCGTTTCACTTCCATGCACCCCTTTTGAGTAAAGAACATCTATTAAATGAACGCTAATTAAAATCTATCTAGAACATTTTCTTTTCTAGGTTCCTCCACCAATAGTAGACTAGGACTAGTACTTTGGATTAGGCTATGAGCATAACCCTCAAAAGTTTCCAAAACAAACATTAGCATCCTGAGCTAGGGAGAGTCAAATCCAATTGTCGTATAAGTCCACCTGGGATCCCCCTCTCATATAGGGGTTACACACGAGGTCACACTTGAGAAAGCTATGGAGATTATCCCTCCATGGTTTGACTGATTGTAGTAGTCAGATCGTATTATGGGGATCTCTTAAAGGTATACCTACAATGTTGAGTCGAAGCCTTTGAAGTTGAGTTCGGGCTAGATACCCTACCCGTACGTTCGGACTAGACTATCGACTGTACCCGCCCAGGGGCTGACTGCGAATTGGTAACCTTAGTGGCCATAATATTTAGGGTCTTACACAAGGTGACAGTGAAGGAAAGTCTCACTGTACCTGGAGCAGACATTGGTCAAACTCACTCGGGCTCCTTGGAGGGTAAATCCACAATTACTGCGTGGAATCTTGCACCAAGGTGAATGTCCATTAAGCAGGTCACCATTGTAACTATTCCACCATATCCCCGCCCCTTCTTAACTTGATCACGCGACGTTGGATTTCATCACCAACTAGTACGATCATCGAGAGAAGGTTTTGTTTGCTTGGTTGTGATTCCTAGATTCTATTAGCGTATGCTATTTCTTTTCGGTAGTTGGCCATAGATCTTTTCCGCTGACTCTTTTTCCCCAACATCGACCCTCCACACCGTTCGCGGGGGCTACAGGGACTTCCTCCAGAAAATATGGAAGAGAATACCCCTTAACCCCCTCATTCTATGGAGGAATCTCCTCAACAGAGTGAATTTCACGAAACTATAACCTCCCAAGAAGAAGTTCCCACCTCTTTAGAGAATTTTCGAATTGTTTCAGAGTCTCCAGAGGCTTTCCGCATTCCGGAGGGATATGAGAGATGTGTTCTCCAACTCAATTTAGCCAGTGAATTCATCGTCATCAATCCTTCTGACATTCCTACTGGGTCTCATTCAAACCCTCTAGTCGATGACCCCTTTTGGACCGCAAACATTGTTCGAAGTCCACCACGCATGGTGCGGGATCTTTATGGAATAGGAATAGGTGCCGATGTGCCTATCACCTACACCATACATTTAAACCATTTTATTGGTACTACCGTTTTTTCAGCTACACCGTCCGTTGATCCAAACAGATCGTCTATTGGCCCAAGGTCCACTTTTTCTCTCCAGATAGCTCACTCTACCATGGTTCCTCACATTCCGACTACTCCTGTCGGTAATGTGGTGGTTATCCAAGCCGCAATTGGCACACCAATAACACCTAGACCTTCATCATCACTCCCTTTTGGGTATAGAGCACTGAATTATTCCACTATCACTACTACCCAAGTTATGCTGGGAAGTTCCATACCTATACAACAACCTGGAGGGACCGGTCTTGGTGGCTTTAATCCCTCAAGCAGCACCGGTCAGTCGTTTACATCTGGTTCTCAAATTCAAGGAACTCCACCTCAAGCTGGGGGCAGGGATGATTTTAAGGATGGAAATTTAGTTTAAAATATAGAAACCTTGGCGAATCTTACTAATCCTTCATATGCCAACTATAAATGTTTGGCGATATTTTTGTAAAAAGATTCAAATTTCTAAGGATTTTATATAGTTTTTATAAAATTTTGGCGATTTTTAAGGTAAAATAATTTTATCTTATAGAATTTGGGCGAATCATTTTTAAAATAAGGAATCTCATTTTTGGAAAAACCATAGAAAATTAGCCCATGAGCGAAATTTAGCCCCTAAAATCATCCATGGCTAGAAGGCATCCTCCCATCGGAGGACAACTTCCATTTGGAGGGAACCCTCATGTTGGGGGGCAGCCTCAATCCGGAGCCTACCATCAACCGTATGGACAAAATGTGTCTACCACACCCAATCCATGGAATATCCCTTTTCCAGGAAACCCACGGTTCTCTGGGGGACACAATTCTCAAGCTCCACAACAACCTTTTTCCCCTCATGGGACTCATCTATATCCTTCTTATGGACAAATGCAAAATCCGACTTATAATCCTCGAAAACCATCCGGTTATCCCCCGCTCGCACATGTTTCTCGAACTCCCTCAAATCCTGTGTACCCTGGTCAACACCAACATTATACAAGAGGACCCACTAGTTACAATTATCCATCTAACCCAGTGTATGGTCCTACTAGTGTTCCTATGCCACACCAGTATTACCCACAGGTTAACCGACAACTACCCTTCCTAGCGACTTTGGACCTCCCAGACTTGTCTTGGTTAATGAACAATCCTATTTTTCATTCTCCGGTTTGGCCAGCTATCCCAGCTAAACTTCCTTCTAATATTCCAAAATTTGACGAAAAGTCCAGAGAAGACCCAAACAACCATGTGATGAATTTCTATTTGTGGTGTTCATCCAACTCCCTCATGGACGATTCTATACGTTTGTGTCTTTTCCAACAAATGCTTACGGGTTCTGCAGCAAAGTGGTATATTGAACTACCACGCACTTCTTTTCATGATTTCAACTCCCTTGCCATGTCCTTCCTCACACACTTCCAACTACCCATTAGATACGAGATGGGTACTGAACTATTGACCTCCCTTTGTCAGACAACCTCCATACATATCTCTGATCATATTCATGAATGGAGATGACGACGAAGGTTAATCCAAGTGGTCATTCATGACCTATTATTAGCGAAATGGTTCACCAAATCACTGTTACCCCAGATCGCTCGTGATGTTGCCATGGGTGGTGTAGTCACCGAGGAAGAAGATATTGCTCGAGCTTAGTACTTAGATATGGTTTATTCACAATATGGTACTCTGTACGAGTTGATACCAAATTCTACCCATGCCACTAATGATCCATCCAAACCATCGTCTACCTCGCACGTAGATGGAGTCATTGGCTCCGTCAAAACCCAATCTACTTCCCAGTTGACTGGAACGACCCAGCAGTCCACTTCGACATCTGCTCCTAGTTCGAATGCACCCTCTTCTACCTCCCTTCAAACTCAGGTCTCTGAGGTGAATACGGTCCAATCGGCCCCTTCACAAAAACCTGGGGGCAAGAAGAAAGCAAGAAATAAACCAAAGAAAAACAACAACAATGAACAACCAAAAAATCAACCTCAAACCCTGGCTGTCGAAAAACAACCACAATGGAAATTGAAATTCCCATGCCTCATTTGTGTTGATGATCACTACACTCGAGACTGCCCACATCGCGATGAAGTGGCCAAGATTTTTAAGGGAAATTCACAACCCGCTGTGCTTACCCAACCTTTTCCACAACAACAATCTTTGGTTTCTCAAACCCCCACTCCAAGGGGTAGTTCCAACCAATACCATGATGAGGCCTCGACAAGTGCCCACATTTACATGTTTAACAGGATTAATCTGACCACTCGCACTATGACATATGACACACCGATTAAACCTGATAAGCCGAAGCTCACTAACGATTCATTACCGAACCCATTACCATCTGTCGTTAGTCCTCCGTCTGCTAGCCCTCCATCCAGGCCACTTCAGATTGTGAAACCTTTTTTTGACTCCATTTTACTCCCTCCTAAGAGAACTATCTAGAAATCTACCTTTAATCCTAGATCACGGGCTACCCAAAACTACAACATTGTTGAAGATTTAGCTCAAGCACCATGTGCTATGTCTGCTTTGGAAGTTCTACAACACTGTCCCAGCCAACGTAGAACGCTCTTAGCTGCCCTCGGCACTTTCGATCTCGAGTCACCTAATAACCTCACATTTAATTTGGATGATGATCAACCTCGACTCTCCCACCAACTAGATTTTCAGATCGATGTTGTTGTTCACAATCAACAAATCCACCGAACTATCTTGGACGAGGGAGCCTCTACTTGTGTCATGTCTTTAGCTTGTTGGAAAGGCTTAAAATCACCTGCCCTTAACAAATCCCCTATGATTTTATGCGCTTTTGATGGGCGAGGTTTTCATCCTCACAGACTTTTACAATCCTTAGTCGTTCAGTTGGGCGGAAAAACTGTTACCGTTGATGTCGAGGTGGTCGATGCCCCCCTCGATTACAACCTACTACTTGGAAGAAGTTGGTTCTATGCTATGACTGTCATCACCACGTCGGTGTTTCGATGTGTACAATTCCCCCATCAAGGAAAAATTGTCACTATCGATCAACTAAATTTCTATACACCCGATGCTCGTGCCCCTGTCACCAACAACATTCCTTTTTTGGGAGACCACCAAGTCACATATGAAAGAGTTGGTGTTGGCTTGTTGAAAGATTCCAGCCTTATGGGTACCTTCCATACACCACTTCCACCCACCACACATCATATTGCCACCGTCAATATGATTTCGACTATGGTTTATCAATCTTTGGAATCATCTGACCCTTGGATTGTACCTAGTCCTATGGAATTCGATGTGCTCGGTGACACCATGCCACTTAGCCCAGCTGAGGCCGCATACATGGCTATTCAATCTGCCTCTCCCTCTCTGAACAACCCACATTTATTGGCACCTGATACCTACTCGATGCCATCATGGTTAGATTCCTTATCGTCTGCAATTGATTACATTTCCCAAATTTTCCCTTCTGAAGAATCTTTAATGGAAATGCTCAGTATCGATGATGTACCTTGGGATGATAACCATCATTAATCCTCTTTTCTTTCACCTTTGGAAGAAATCCACAAAGACATACACTCTGTCTTCCCTCCTGATGTTACCGATTCTCCACAATCTCCTATCCTCACACAAGATACTCTTTCTAAAGGGAATATGGGTAATATCTCTACTACGATCATTATTGATATTTCGATCAAAGAAGGCGTTATGGAAAACATTAACCTCGGTGCTAATTGCACACCCGAAGAAGTTATCTCTTACACCGCTCTGTTTAAAGAATTCTGCGATGTCTTTGCTTGGAGCTATGAGGAAATGCCAGGAATCAACCCCTCGATCGTCATGCATGAAATCAAGACGTACCCAGGGGAAAAACCTGTTCGATAGAAACTCCGCCCGGTTCATCCCAAGAAAATCGTAGCTATAAAGGTAGAGGTTGAGAAACTTTTAAAATCTGGCTTTATCTATCCTGTCCCTTTGACAGAATGGGTCTCCAACCTTGTTCCAGTTGCCAAAAAACAGGGGACCATCCGTGTCTGTGTTGACTATCGGGATCTCAATAAAGCTTGTCCAAAGGAAAACTAACCTACGCCCTTCATCGACCAAATCATTGATAATTTCATTGGGAGCGTAATATTCTCTTTCATGGATGGCTTCTCCGGGTATAACCAGATTGAAATTTTACCTATTGATCAACATAAGATGGCCTTTATCTGGCCATGGGGAACTTTCACCTATCGAAAGCTACCTTTTGGTATAAAAAATGCTGGTGCTACTTTCCAATGGGCCATGTCATACACTTTCCACGATATCAAGCATATTGCAGAACCTTACCTCAATGACTTACCTGCCCACTCATCCAATTGATCAGATCATGTTGATCACTTACGGGCTATTTTTCTTCGATGTCGGTTTTACTGTATCCGCTTGAACCCACATAAGTGTATTTTTGCTATTGAATCTGGTCGACTCCTTGGTTTTATTGTCTCTAAATACAGGATTAGGGTGCATCCCTTAAAGATTAAGGCTATTCTAGCCTTACCCCCACCTACTAATTTGACCCAACTCCAAAGTTTGCAAGGAAAAGCAAACTTCCTTCGCCGTTTCATTTGTAACTACGCTGAGATAACTAAAGGATTCATGCGGTTGCTGCAGAAAAATTCCCCTTTCATCTGGGATGACATCGCTCAACGGTCATTTGATGCTCTCAAGCATGCCTTGACCCACGCACCTTTGTTGCATCCTCCGGAGTATACAAAGGACTACATCCTTTACTTAGCTGCCTCCACTTCCACTATTGCAATGGTGTTAGTTCAAGAGGACCCCAACAATGAGGAACATGTGATCTATTACCTGAGAAAGAGACTATCTGGACCCGAACTCCGATATTCACATGTAGAGAAACTGGCTCTGGAAGCCGTCATCGTTGTCCAAAGATTTCGCCATTACATCTTACTACGCACCACCACGGTGATTGCGGACTCAAAACCCATGTACCATGTCTTGACACGTCAAGTGCTTGGGGGAAAATACTCTAAATGGATCGTCATCCTTCAAGAATCCGATCTTGAATTTATGAAGTCCAAAGCCAAAAAGTCTGTGGTGTTTGCGGAACTTATCTGTGATCTCCCCCATGTTGATGAAGACATCGAACCTAGAGATTCTCTCCCTAACAAATCTCTTTTCCTCATCAGTACCTCTGATCCTTGGTATGGAGATATCCTCCTTCACCTCCAAACCCAACACTCTTAGCCTACCACTTCCCGTGAAGAGTGTTGACATATTCGCCACCATTATCGTCGTTATCTCATCGTCGACGACACCTTGTATCGATGTGGTATTGACACTATCCTTCGATGATGTTTGATTCATGCAGAGGATGAACGCGTTTTGAACGACTGTCACCTTGGAGCCTGTGGTGATCACCTTTCTGGGATGGCCACAGCCCAAAAGATTCTACGTGCCGACTATTTTTGGCCCTCGATTTTCAATGATTGTATTGAGGCAGTCAAAAAATGCCCACCTTGCCAAGTTTTTAACAACAAGGCACGCACCCACCCTACTACGTTGCACCCCATTATCGCCATTAGCCCCTTTTCCAGGTGGGGTATCGATTTTATGCAATGTAAGCCTACCTCAGTCGGGGGGCATGGTTATATAATCGTCACCGTCGACTACTTTACCAAATGGGCTGAGGCTATGCCTACCTTTTTGAACAATGGTCGTACCGCAACTCTTTTTTTTTTTAACCACATCATAACTCGTTTTGGTGTACCATGCGCCATTGTCACCGATCACGGTGTACACTTTAAGAACCAGATGATGAGTGAATTACATGCCAAGTTGGGTTTTCACCATGAAAACTCATCCCCATACTATCCTCAGGCCAACAAACAAGTTGAGGCCATCAACAAGGTCCTCAAAACCATGATTCAATGCATGGTAGTGGAAAATAAGACATCCTGGCATCTACAACTTTTCTCCGCTCTCTGGGCTTGCCGTACTTCCATGAAAACTGCAACTGGATTTACTCCTTTCCAGTTAGTATATGGCATCGAAGTCGTTTTACCAATCAAGTGTGAGATTCCATCTCTGAAACTTAAAGTAGAACTCCTACCCCATATTTCTGATGAAGAAGAACATTTCTTATATCTGACCAAAATGGAAGAAACACGTCATGATGTCTCTCTCGTTAACGAGGCACATCAGAAATGAATAAAAAATCAATACGACAAATCCGTCCATCCTTGGACTTTTGCAAAAGGATATTTAGTCGACCAGGCTCATGAAAAACTAGGAACAGGTAAGTTAGAACCTCTGTGGCATGGCCCTTACATTGTGAAACGTGTTCTGCATAGAGGCGCCTACAAGTTAGTCGATTATGATGGAATTTCCCTAGGGGAGCCCTGGAATGGGCTTTACCTTAAAAAGTACTATGCCTAGATCACCTAGCATGTGTACATTGTACATTATTGTATTTTAGTTGGTTGTGTTTGTTTATTTCACGTGCTCGAGGCTTTACCTTTGCCACTCATAACTTTGCCTTGTTTTTTCATGCGCAGATGATGTCTTCCTTTCCTATCTTTTTCGGGTTTGCAGATGGCGCTAGTCGACACACCCAGAACATTGCTTCAGTAGCATGGGTCATTTACCAATTTAACGAGGTGGTGAGTTCAGGAGGTATTTGCTTAGGACCAGTGACTAATAACATGGCAGAATATCATGCTATCATCAGACTCTTGACCCAAGCCTCCTCCCTAGGTATCTCTCGTATCATTGTTAACCTAGACTCCCAACTCGTGGTCTATCAACTCAACCATATCTACGCTATTCATAATCCTATCCTGCTACGTCTCCACCTACAAGTTCGTCGTCTTGAACGAATATTTGATTATATCGAATACAAACATATTCCACGAGAACTCAACAATGTTTTGGATTCGTTAGCTAATTACATCATGGATCGATATCTCGCCCATAGATAAGATTTCATAAAGGAAAACAAATTGTACATCACATGTAAATTAAAACACATCACATTAAAGGCATCATCATGTACAAATATTTTGGCACTATAAAAACTCAGAACTGTATATATATACATAGGGTGACTGAAAATGTTTTGATTAAATCAAAAACATATTTGGAATAGAAACATTTTGGGTCTTTACACCCATACAACATCGTCTGACAAGTCATGCAAAATATACAATCACTAGAGAGACTCTAATCTCCCTTCACTGCATTGTGCTGAGAGTAACATATCACTACGCGCACTATGCATCTCAGTAGAAAATTAACATTCTCTGGCACTCCCACAGTGTGCCTCTATATATGTAAAGGAACTTCTCTCCTCCGTAGAGGAGGAATGCCCATCGTGAGGCCTTGAAGGTTTCTTTCAACCTCCCGGAGACCTATCACTGGTGCCCCCAGATCAGCTGCAACCGGAGCACCCCCATGACGTCCTGTATTTTTATCTTAGTTGGGCACACTACTCCCTTGTCTACGTGTTGAAAACAATACATCCATTAAAAAATCTTCTACGTACCCCAAAAAATATATATACGTTAAAAAACTTAAAAAAACAAAAAAACTAGACAAGGTGTTTCTTAGTCTCTCACCTGACGCATCCCAATCTTCCCCCGTGGGTAGAATCAAATCCATGCTCCTATGAAAGTCCACCTCAGCATATGGGAAGTATTTTATCCAAAGATACTGGCATCTTAGCCAAGCGAAGAAGTCACCGGTGAAACAGAACTCTGACTCTGCCACTAGTCTCGGAGACAGACTAGTCCACCGTTCCATCCGTGGTTCTCCCACTGGTCGTACTGCCAATGCTATCTGAGGCTGCATATGGGGGATGCACTCTAAGAAAAATGATACCAAGAAAGAGCCATATCCGAACTGTTTCTGCCCCATCCTACACTACAAAACCTGTTCCTTCACATTCCGAAGAAACCCTGCGGTCCAGTTAAACATGTTGGCTCCAAACACTATACACCATAAGCTACCTATGATCTTGACGCCAATGTGATATAGTGCTTCCCATCACACTCGTGATGGAAAAAAAAATAGACTGAAGGGGTAACTCTCTGATATCCTTGATTGGGATTCTACCCCCCACCAATCTTGCTCCTAGGATAGAATGACGTGTCAGATACATGCCCACTTGCTCATGAAGCACCCTCTATCCAGAAAAAGATATAGGAACCCCTCTTTTCGAGAGGCCAGTCAAGAAATATACGTCTTCCAACTCGATGGTTAGAAGCTAGGTTCTGATCCAAAACCCTTGCTCTGCGACATCCGACAAGTTGATTATGTGCTCAAGCAGAAGAATATCCTTCTTCATCTTTTTCTATGAAAACTAATATTAAACCATGTAATTGAAATAAGGGGAGATGAAGATCTACCTGGTCCAAAAGGCAAGAGAAATAGTCAACCGTAGCTTCGGTATCAAGAAAAACAAGATCCACCTCCAAAGTGAGAATCTCCACTACTACAAATCCTTATGCAAAATGAAATGGTAAATGAAGATTTTTCTTGTATTACTATTTATAAATTTCCATTTTTTATAAGGTATAGTTATTTGTGGGTTTCTTTGACAATATAATGGCTTCACTAAACCTCTGGATTGCAGTTTTGAAACCACAGGTTTCAAAACAGTTTTGATCGTTTGTTTACCTTGTCACATCCATGAGCATAGTCTTAGTTCATTCTCAAGATCGAGAATATAAGAACGCATCAGGTAAAATTTTATCTCTTTTTCGGACCCGTATGGACACACGAAAAAGGAACCCCCTGGAGTTATCTTTAAACTCTTTTCAGACTCTCTAAATATGAAAATATTGTCGAGTGATCTTGCTTCCTTTCACACTCGTTAAAAGGTTCGAAAGGGAATCTTTCGAGTGGTAGTTTATCTCTTTTTCGTCCTCATGAGACTGACTGTACGAAAAAGGAACTGAGAGATTTCTCTTTTAAGTGTTTTTCCAGAATCTATAATCACGAAAAACCTTCGATTTTTCTATCTGTGGACTCATTAAAACAAACATCGACAGGCCCATACGGAACCGAACCCTTACTTCTTCCAGTTTGTTAAACAAAGCAAGAGGAACTTATCGAAGGTGAGTTATATCAAGCATGTGTTACCCTCCTCGAGCTCGTTAAATCAAAAAGAGGTACTCATATATCTGGATGGGGGAAAAATTTGAAAGAACCAAGCCAGGCAGTCTCTTGAGCACATTACCAAGTAATTCTTAGAGTCACCCTTGAACATGGCACTTTGTCTTTTGCATGCATTATAATTCATTGAACCTCTGCACTGAACCAATCCTTTGAGTTTCTTTCACACCTCTGGGTCACCCGATGTAAGTCAAAGAATCCACTGCATCATCAAGTTTTGGTCCATGTCATGTTTCTGCTCTCATGCCTCAGTGTTCAAGGGAAGTATCCACCTCTAGGGTCAGCCATCACAAATATCTTATCTCAATACTCATGTCATTCCATGTTCATTTGATCTACCAATCACAT
>ML826033.1:175766-203807 GCA_009831015.1 Picea engelmannii | reverse complement strand
AGTGAGATTCTCTCCCCTAGAGTTTTGATTCTGAAGCCCTGTCGTAGCAGCACTTTAGAGCTCATCCCTCCAGTCCTTTTCCATCCTCCTTCAACCCTTGCGTCCTTTATTAAATTGACTCCATAAGCTCGACGGAACTGATCTTAGACCTCCATATTTGAAGTGAAAGTGATCAAACAAACTCTCAAACCTTTGCTAGATTGAAACCCTAACTAACTTCTAACCCTAGGAATGTTGACGTCACCCTTGGTTATTTCATCTTGACGCAACAATGTTTCATTTTATAAGAAATTAAATGGTGTTTAAAGCATTTATTGAATGGGGGATTGATTGGATACATTGATTGCTACATCATCTTGATATTTATTGGTGGAGTGCTATTATTTCATTGTTGTATTAACAAACATTGACTTCGTCAATATTTATTGTTATAATTGCTTATATATTGAGATCAGATAGTCTTATGAAGTACTAACCCATTGAATCATAGCTTGCATATATTGGTTTGGTGTTGCTTTGTTCCGGGTAGGTGTTCTTCTTTGGGCCTTCATTTCATTATTGGCTATTTAGCCGAGACTATCTGTTTTGGGTGGCGACTTGTGAAGGGGGAACTTTACTTTGACATTTAAACTTTTTCCTCTTCAAAACTCCAGGTTACTGGGGACGTCTCCCCTGGGCCTAACCTCCCTAAAGAGAAAGAACCTCCCATCGTGGTGGAATTGGGTGGGATAGGTTCCTATTACACTAGTTTGGCCTTCTATTTCATAGCCATTTGACCTAGCTACAAATTGTGCGATAACATTTTGGCACCGTTGTCGGGGAACACTGAGTCAATTCTCCTCAGACGAAAAATATTTTCAGTAAGCCTTGCCTCAGAGACCTTTTCTTACAATCTTACTTGGCGACTCCACTAGGGTGTTTTTCCCCTTTTCTTTATTAGTTTCAAGTAAACTATCTAGCAACTCCACAAACTAAAAGGAGATTCAATAATCCTCCTTTGTCTTTCAAAAGGAAGCCTCCCTTAAACTCTCCTATTGTCAAATCACATTTCAGGAAGAGCCTTCCTTTAAGAATCATGTCTAGTTCTCAGACCGCTACAACAAACCCAACCAAAAATCAAAGACAATGGTCATATACTCTTTTCAATCCATTAGACATGTCAGCCATACCTGGCAACCCTAGGCAAATGCCACCCAAGTATGAGAAGTGGTTGTCTAAATTTACCGGTACTGATGCAATCAGCGTCGAAGAGCATATGAGCAACTTTTGGGCATTCTTTCAGCTTCACCCCATTAGCGATGATGTTGAAGATCTAGTCATGAATTTGTTCTCCGCTACTCTTTATGATGCCTCAAGGCGTTGGTACCTAAGCCTTCCCGATGGAAGCATCAAAACTATGGACAAACTTGAAGAGGCCTTTCTCAAAAGATTGAGTGTCAAAGAGGACCCTAATATTCTTCCCACATGACTGAATAACCTTGCCAAATATGAAAATGAGTCTATTTGAGAGTTCCACACCAGATTTGAAACTTTACTGCAAAGATTTCCCGCAAGCCATCATCCGAAAGATGATTACCTCGTCCATATTTTCACCAGATCTTTCAATGGCCAACTAGGGTATCTTCTTAGAGACAAAAACCCCCAGTCCATTCAAGAAGCCCAAGAGCTTGCTACTAAAATAGAAGGGAACCTCCTCTCATCCAAGATTGAGCCTTTTGCTAACCCAAGGGGGAGGATAGACACTAAACCAAAGATAGTTCACAATGTTGAGCCTACTTTAGATCTATGTACCAATATCGCCAAACTACAAGCTTCTATGGATGGTATCATGAAAAATCAAGAGGAAATGATGAGAAGGATCATCAAGTTGGAAAGATCTCAGACCCAGGCACCCAGGGTCTCGTACAAAGGGAAATTCTAGAAAGGGGGGCAATTTTATAAACCAAAGAATGAGCATGAAGTCCCAAATACTTTGGCCCCCGCAAACATCATTGATGAAAATCCTTGGTGTCTGGAATGCAGCGAAGCACATTGGGAACATGAGTGCCCCTACAATAGTGGCCATCAACAAGTCAACAACATGTATTGTTTCATGGAATTTCCTCAGATAAATATCACAGATGCAAAACATCAGGAAGTCATGAAAGAAGTAGCCACATTAGCAAGGATGGCAGTGATAAACAACCTGGATCAAGAATCACGAGAAAAGATAAAGAAACAAGAATTTCAGGTGTACAGAAGAAAGAATTTGAAACAACCAGTTGTTGATCAAGTGAAGCCCCCACCCTTGGAAATGCTTCTTCCCAAGACATCCAAGGCTGACAAGGTTGACCTGAGTTTTGACTTCGAAGGGGCATTATCAAAGATGCATGTAAACATCCCCATAAGGGAAGCAATCAAGATCCCATCCATCAAGGAATGATTTGACTCTTTCTTTTTGGGATAAGATGAGCCCATGGACCCCCCTATTATGTTGCAAGTTGATCACTTCAAGGTCCAATATGGTGAAAACCCTCCTTTCTTCATGAATTTGACAATGAACAGCAAAAACCTCAACAATTGCATGTTAGACACAGGTGTTGGTGCCAACATGATGTCACTCAAAGTCATGTGACAAGTAGGTTTAAAGGTCACACAGCCTTACAGAAATGTATGTGGTTTCAAATCTAAAGCCATACCCACATATGGGCTGGTTGAGAATGTTGAAGTTCGCCTGAAAGAGTACCCTGAAAAGATGGTCCACGTTGACATTGTGGTGGTTGATGTCCCAGATTTGTGGGGAATCTTGTTATCTAGGAATTTTGGTGCAATGTTAGGTGGTGCCCTTGAGATGGACCTCACATTCTTGCAATTGCCTTTAAAAAATGGAATGGTAGGTCGTCTGCTCAATGTGCCAATAACTGGGGACCATGTGCAGGATATTATTCACCCCATAAATAATGACAAAGCACAAAATGAGATGATACAAACTCTTTAAAATTATTCTCCAAAAGACATGCCCTTTGCAAAAAAGGAGGACTTTGATCAGATTGAATAGCCCAAGAGAGAAGAATACCAACAACTCCTAGATGAATTCAAGAACAAAGAAATCGGGACGTTGAAGATATTAAAGAAACATGAAGATGACGTACAAATCCACCCATCTCAACAAGAGGTTTTTATAGCAGAAGCCCACCCCCCTCCCTCAGCACAATACACTAGGGTTGTCTAAGGAACAAACAAATACAAAGTCAGAAAGTACAAGGAGGGAGACATGGTATGGATGTGGCATACCCAGAAAGGAGAGCCAACTAATGTAAAAGGAAGCACTCAATCATGGCTCAGACCCTTCAAAGTTGGAATGGAATTAATTAACGACTCATATTATCTATCCACTCTGGAGAGAAGAAGGCACCCACTACCCATCACTGGGCACCTCCTCAAACCCCACCAAGGTGGGGGGACCTGATTTCACAAGTAAGTGTAGGTAGGTAGGAATTTTTTTGTGTATTATACCATTTGCATTTCATGTTAGTTTGCTTCCACATTTGCATTGTTGATTGTTTTATTTTCAGTATATATATATAAGGTATGCAGTGTGTGCCAGAGATGTTGAGGTTCTCATGCGCCCTACGGTGAGCACATGTCCCCGAGTTGGAGCCATATTTTATCCCTGATTTTTAGGGATAACCAGGAGATCATGTCTTGAGGCCCACAGTTCCTAGACATGGAGTAACGAGAGCAGGATTGACACGAGCATAGCCCTATAGGGCCCATCCTTTTCTTCTCTCATGATATTCATCTTGTCAGCAACAGTAGCATCCATCACCTTCGGCTTGGTCTTGTATCGGAGGAGGTTCTTTTCCATGACGTAATTAGTCTAGGTATAATGGTATGTGTCACTTTTGATCATTAAAACCTTTAAATATATGCATCTGATTCCTTTTATCTCTAACAACGGCTTGGATATTTCATTAGCCCACTTGACCATGATCTAGGAGATTGACAGGGTATCCTAGCAAGCTTGTGCCCATAGGTCTGGGTTTTCCACTAGGGGATTTCTAAAAATCCATCGTCCGCTCCCCTCATAGCACCACTATTTCATCTTATCTCCCACTCACTTGTCCCATTCCCCTTGTCCAGGAAGTGGGTTGACTTGTTTGTGGGATTGCACCTTATCTCGTGGGAAGAAGGGGCTAATGGCCCAAAAGGTAAAAGCAGTTTTTAAAAGACAAAAGCCTAGAAATTAAACCTCGAGATGCTTCACCCAGGGATCCCTGAGAAGGAAATAAAAAGCCTCTCAGTAAGAAACAAGAGGGACCTGGAAAATACAAACAAGACCTAGTCAAGAGGATAGGGGGTCTCATCACGAGCCAGACTATTAGGTTCATGGGTACCTAACAGTATGATATTTCCACCATCTGGTTACCACGCCAGGGAAGTGACCTTTGGTTGCATGGCCAAGGGAAAGGGGGTCTCATCACGAGCCAGCCTTCTCATATCTTTGAAAGTACTTGTGGGTAACACTGTCAGCTCTAGTCACCATGCCAAGGCAGTGTCCTCTGGTTATCCCTTGAATAAAAAGAAAAAGAAGAAGAAAAAGAAAAGAAAAGAAAAGAATAAAGGCAAGTACGGGCTTGGAAAAATTACATCCATGACAGGTACAACTCACCTTCTACAAAGGCACCCACAGATAACATCATGTATCCCTGGATCTCACTTCACCCACATGTCTGGACATTCCCTAGCCACATCACCTCACTTACATGGCTTGGATGAAACCTTTCTGGAAACTTCCCCATTCTTGTGGATACTAACCCAATAGGACGTCTTGTCTTTTTCTCCAATGTTGTATTGTAGGTTCTTGTAATGTCTTTGAGCTATTGATTGATGTATTAAGGTCTTATGCATATGCTTGATAATATTGATGATGAAACATGATTAACATTACTATGATCCCAGTGACTGATGAGCCCATGGAGGGCGTAGCTTTTGATGTGTAGTTTCATGCTCGACGAACAGGTACCATTTGGATCGGTACACATTGGGAGATGATAAGGTTAGACCTCCATGGGGCTGAAGAGCCCACCAAATGGATGTTGAGACCCCATCAGGGGGCAGAGACGGGACAATGGTTGATCAGGGTTTTACACCAGAGAAGAAGAGGAAATTTCATTAGAGGCACTTTGGCAAAGCCCGGCCCAGGGGGGTTGACCCACTTCCAGTGGAACGTTTTCCCTTGATGGCCTAGGACGTCACCTAGGAGCTCATGACATCACCTTGAGCGTGTGACAGTTTGACAGGGTAGTTGGCATGTGTGGCATGATTGGGAGGCCCAGAGAGGGCCAACATTTTTTCCTTTGATGCTGCACTTTCCCTAAAAAGGGGTAACGTCTCCCTCAGTGGGGCTTGATGTCTTTCTTTTGCTCAGTTAGGGTTTTAAATTGAACATTTAATGTAAAAATAGTAATACTTTGATATTCTGGCCTTGTTGGCCATTTATTGACCTAAAAGTTAATTAAGGTCATTGATACAATATATATTGAGGAGTTTACCCTCATTTTAAACATAACACATCACTCACTCATTAGTGAGGTCTGACTTTTGTGCCCTACTTGGATAATTTTGTTGGTTTAGTGAGGCGCACCTCTTGAAGGAAGGCATTTCTTGGCATTTTTGGCATTTCTCTTGAAGGAAGGTTTACAACTAGGGTTTGCATGTTATTTCATGATGATATGTAAGTGATTTTTTCTGCAAAACTTCTTGATTGAATGGTTGTAGTTTTATATTCTTGCGTATGTTTATAATTTTTTGATCTAAAAACCCTAGGAGACAAGCACACAAGTAGGTCCTTGTTTCATGTCCCTTAAAAGAGAAATTTTCATCCATTGAAGAAGGAAGGAAGAGCCTAGCCATAGCTACACTCTTATTGTTTCTTCTCCCTAAGCTAGCCGTACTTTTAGAAGTCAAGAAGGAGGAGACATCCCAGGCCTAGGTTGTATACAGCTAGGGCCATCCTTCTTCTAGGGTTTAGTGATAGAGCCTTGTTGTAGCAACACTCTCCCTCACTGCATTCTCTTGTCTTGATTTATCTCTCCTGCTAGTTGTTTTTGCCAAGTTAACCTAAGGAAGGAGGAGAGAGCATGAGGCCTTGCTTTAGCAACACCGAAGTGAGCCTCTCTCCCCTAGGGTTTTGATTCTGAAACCCTGTCATAGCAGCACTTCAGAGCTCTTCCCTCCAGTCCTTTCCCATCCTCCTTCAACCCTTACGTCCTCTATTAAATTAACTCCATAAACCCGAAGGCACTGATCTTAGACCTCCATCGTTGAAGTGAAAGTGATCAAACAAACTTTCAAACCTTTGCTAGATCGAAACCCTAACTAACTGCTAACCATAGGAATGCTAACGTCACCCTTGGTTATTTCATATTGATGCAACAACGTTTCATTTTATAAGAAATTAAATGGTGTTTAAATCATTTACTGAATAGGGGATTGATTAGATACATTGATTGCTACATCATCTTGATATTTATTGGTGGAGTGATATTATTTCATTGTTGTATTAACAAACATTGACTTTGTCAATATTTATTGTTATAATTGCTTATATATTGAGATCAGATAGTCTTATGAAGTACTAACCCATTGAATCATAGCTTGCATATATTTTTTTGTTGTTGCTTTGTTTCGGGCAGGTGTTCTTCTTTGGGCCTTCACTTCATTATTGGTTGTTTAGCCGGGACTATCTGTTTTTTGTGGTGACCTATGAAAGGGGGAACTTTTCTTTGACTTTTAAACTTTTTCCTCTTCAAAAATATAGGTTACCAGGGACCTCTCCCCTGGGCCTAACCTCCCTAAAGATAAATAACCTCCCATCGTGGTGACATTGGGTGGGATAGGCTCCTGTTACGCCAGTTTGGCCTTCTATTTCATAGCCATTTGACCTAGCTACAAACTGTGCGATAACAGTCCTAATTAGTAATGTTAGTGGCTATGTGATTTTATTGAGTTATAGGAGGCACATGTGATATATGTTATAGTATGGATTTTGGGCAATGGTTAGTATGGATTGGGTGGCACAATTGCCAAGCAATGTATGCAAGTTTCGATGCATGGATTAATGGCATGGATTAATGGTTTGGCTGGATGTCGTGTACTACGTAATTGAATGAAGGGAGGATGGAAGCGACGTGCAGTAAATGCACATCACTCCATACCTCTCCTACTGGTCATCACCCTAGCTTGATTATTGTTCATTTGATTTTTGTTGTGGTTAAGCTCTGAGATTCAGGCGTGGATGGAATTGCTCAACCCAGCTCGCATTTTTAAGGCCATTTGGTTACAGGTATGTTTTTTTCGCCCATCCATGAACCTTCTTTGTATATGAAATGAACACTTGCTCAGTGATATATTGGTCTGTGTTTTCTTGAGGTTGGAAACTATGTAAACTCGTGGTGCTTTATCTGGAATGATTGCGTGTTTTATTCATTGCAAATGGAAAATTTGATGGATGAACTTGTGATTTCATTGGTTTTTCTGTGTGGTGGAAGTCGTGATGGCTCTCTGTTGTCTTTATAGGTTTTTGTTGGAGGGTTTCATTCTGTTTGGCCTTGTTGGTCGTCTCCTCACAGTCATTGTAACCACACACGGTTGTATTTTTTTCTATGGGGTTATTGTGTACAATTTGAACCACCTTTTGGTCGTGACATATTGTTTTCCACCTAGTTGTGGGCTCATTTTATGTTATTGGTATCCGCACAATCGGTTATGGGTGGCTATTATGTCAAGAAGCTTGATTTGGGGTTGGTTGGTATTACCTGAGCTCTGAATGTCTATCAACATTATTTGGATATTAGGGGAAAACATGAGGGTTATACCCCTACGTGTTCTTGGTGTCGGTTACTGGCCAGTAATAAACCTCTGCTCTTCTGCATCATGGTCTACCCTACCTGGTGTGAACTATCACTCTGTCTTGCAAGCTAAAGGTTATGTGGTTTATGTGTCCACCATGTTTGTCTTGAAGGTTTCTCACCTACTATCGATAAGGTTGACCTCCAGTCTCCCTGTGTTGGTTCCACTGTTTTTGTCATTAGTTACAGAGCCTGATTTTGATAAATTGAACCAGTTACACCGTATCGGGTATCCTGCTGATTGTCATGAGTTGGTTGAGTAGCATTGACAGTGGCTTTGATTATTGGCTCGTCTCTTTTTGATCGGGTTGATTACAAAGTTGTAATTGGAAATGATAATTGGTATATAGTCACTGCATTTTTTTATATTGACAGTTGAATTGATAACCCAACATGGTTTAAATGGTTGATTAGAGAAGTTTTAAAAGGGAATGATAATGGGAATAGAGTCATTACCTGCTTTTGTTGTAACAGTTGGATTGATAACTCAACATTTTTTTATGCTTTGATTGTGAGTAATTGGATATGCACAGTCACATAAATGCTTCTTTGTGTTATGCGTTGGTCTATGTGTTTCCTACAACGTGGTATAAATTGAAGTGATGGTTGTTGTTATTGTGTGTTTAAATTGCCCGATCAGGATTATTTCAATTTGAAGTATTGATAGTTGTGGCTTGGCTGTCTACTGTGTATGATTTATGGATATCATGCATCATATCGTTTTATTGTACCATCATAGATGGGCACAGGATTTTTAGTAGTATGGTTTCATTGCAATTTAGTTGTGAAATTGGTTAAAGGAATGGAATTAGGCACATTTTAAAAGAGCTCGTGTCTGTGTTTGATTTGAGAAATTAAATTATGGGCAGTGGTGATGTTTTTATGTTGAACAAAGTTGAAACAAATGACTGTGTTCCTTGGATTTTGTTTTGAATATGAAAGGGAAGTAAATGAAAAGGAAACAAAAGTCTTTTAACAAGATGGGTGAAGTCATGAGGATTTTGAGTATGATTATTCTGTGTTAATTGAAATCTTTTAAGGAAATTGACTATGGACAGTGAACAATTTTTTACACATAGTATTGTTTAATTGGCCACATAAATTTTTTAATTGATGTTGGCATAGTTGTATTGAATACATAATTGTTTTTATGGATTACTTAATTGATTTTTCGAACAATATCTGCTCTTTTCCCCTACCATTATTTCACTTTTCGCTAATTAAAATTCCCCTTTCCTTCCCATATTCACTATCCACTCCCTGTTCCTAAAATTTAATTATGGTTAAGATCAGTTTTGTATTATGACAATTTAAGGATCGCAGGGATGGATTACAGTGATATAATCTTTTGGTTTACGTTACAGTTGATTGTTTGTTTTTTGTGAGCAGTAATCGTGATCTTTCCTCCCTCATTTTAAAAAATTTCGCTCAATACAAGCCCTCGCATATCCCAGAACCTTTGTTCACCCCATGCTCATTGACAACTATTAAACAATTTGTATGGATTGGATTGCATGAGTCTAATATGTTGCTGAGCCAAATTTTATTTCATATTTAAAAGAGTTGTCATGTATGGTTGCTAAAGAAACTATTTGCTAATCAATTATGCATATAGGAATGAGATTTTTCAGCAAAGGTAGTCATGGCAGAGGTATCCAAGGAAGAGGTAATTGGAACAGGAGCCCTAGAAGGCCAAGATTCTCTATACACTTTGATCAGACTCGCAAGAGTTAGGCCAACTATTTCAAGCTAGGTTTTTTTAATTCGATTGGGAAAGGAGTGGTCCAACCTAGGCCTAAAAGGCCTCCCTTCCAAGCCCCACAGATCCCTGGTATCCCTATGCCTCCTCATGTTTCAATAAAACCTAAAGTTCTCGAAAACGACGGATGGAAAGAGATTGTCCACCCGACAGTCTGCCAACATCATGGATTGCCTAACTTGTCTTTACTTGCTCCCTCGCCTATCAATCAAATTGTCCAAGCTGCCCCTTTCCACTCACTAGTTCAGTCTTCCCATGCAAGCAAAAGGTTGAAAACTGAGGCCCACCATTCCCCTAACAAAGGAAAAGCCATCGTTGCCCCTTCCTCACCCTCAAATGACTTTGATAAATCTGTGTCCTCCCACATGCATTTGAGAGATGATTTCTCTCATGTGATTAGTGAGATTAGGCCTAAAGGCTCCACACAACCTAGGGAAAATTCAAAGAGATCAAAAGGTGACAGCAACAACAAGGGAAAGATTGCCTCCCAGAGTGGAAAATATGGATTTTAAGTTTTTATTTATTAATTGTTGAAAACAATTGACTTCTGAAATTTTGGACAACACACTTTTTTTTTTATATATGGGTAATATATTTTTGAAAGTAATTTCAATTATCATTGAGATAAATTGTCAAATGTGAATGTGATGATGAGAGTCACAAGGAAGGATGCTTTGTTTGATTAATTATTTGTGTTATGATTGTTAAAATCTAAAGGGAATCACAAGGGGTCCCACCTACTAGTTATTATTTATTTAAAAACCCTTATTATGATTTAGTACTTTTCCCCCTTAACTAAAAGTTGGTTGAGTTTTAGTTAACTTAACTAAGGAAGTATTTCAACTACTTCAACCAATTCTAAATTGTTTAAAGGGAAAAGGAAAGGGAGAAACAAGAGGAGAATAGAAGGAGAAGCATACTAAGGTTTGATCTTTGAGTTTTGTTGAGATGATTAAGTTTTCATTCATTCCTTAATTCATTAGAAGCCTAATTGTGTTTTATGATAGCAGGGTATTATTTTAGACAACAAGATTCAGGGCTGAATTACATCATTCAAACACTTGCTTTTCAGAGGTGTTGATCTATCTTTGATAGTCTGTATAGAATTGTCTATTTGTGAATTAGTTTTCATGACTGACAAAGGCTATTGTGTAGAGTCGAGTGGGAAACAATCTGTGGCAAGTTGATCCAGCTTTTAAAGTTCAGTTTTTTTCTTTCTGTCAGAAGTCGTTCTGTATGTTTCATCGGGGATGTCTACGTTTAACTTTGGTCCAAAACTTCCTCAGGAAATTTCGTAAAGAGAACGATTCTTTGAGGAATTGGAATGAAATAAAGGATTGTTTTATGTCTCATCTATTTTTATTATTGACTTGGTGTCTTTAATTCTATCTCTATATTTATTTTAGAATCTGATATGTTCACAAAATTACATAAATAATGATTTTTTCAACAAGCTTTTATTTATAAAAAAAACCAGCCTAAGCACTTGTAAACAATACTTGTGACTTAGGATAACATTTTTATGGCTATAAACATAACGTGATATTCCTGTATATCTTGATTTAGCCAAGAAAGATATGAAAATGCTTGAGTAATATCATTTCATATCTTTTCCTCGAAGGTACCTAAGTATGAAGGTTATTCATTAGACAACGACAGATTGTTCATATATAACGACAGAATTTATGTACCACCTAATGACAAATTAAGAAGTTTGATCTTAAGTGAAGCTCATAGAGCGGTATATATGGCTCATCCATGAGTCACGAAGATGAAGGCAGGCCTTAAGCCTTTATTCTTCTAGAAGGGAATGAAAGCAGACATAGTTAGTTATGTGGCGAGATTTCTAGAATGTGAGCAAGTGAAGGTTGAACATAGACATTCAACAAGATTTTTATAGCCACACGCGATTCCTAAATCAAAATGGGAGGCCATTTCGATGGATTTTATTGTAGGATTTTTTACTAACGACAAGAAGACAATTCGCTTTTTGTGGTAGATGACACTCTGACAAAGAGTACACATTTTATTCTAGTGCGTATGACATATCAGGCACCAGACATAGCTAGAGTATTTTTTAATGAGATTGTGAGGTTACATGGTGTTCCAAGAAGGATCGTATTCAATTGAGGATTAGTGTTTAATGGACACTTTTGGACTAGTTTCCAAGAGGCTTTGGGAACACAAGTAATCTTAGTACAACATAACACCCTGAAACAGATGGAAAAACAAAAAGAACAAACTAGATCTTAGAGGATATGCTTTGGATGTACGTGATGGATAAACAAAAGCATTGGGAGGACTTTTTTCCTTTTGTAGATTTTGCATATAACCAAAGTTATCAAAGTATGATAAATATGGCATCGATTGAATTTCTTTATGGGCGACCATGCCATATGTCGTTGAGTTGGAATCGACTTCATGATAGGGTCCTCGTGGGACCAGAAGTGATCCAAGAAATAGAAGAATAGATGAAAATGATAAGACAAAGGATTAAAGAAGTGAAAGATCGATAGAAGAGTTATGTTGATGCACATTGCATTGACCGCAGTTATGAGGTTGGCGACATAGTTTTCTTGCGAGTAAAATCACATAAGAGTTTGATGAAGTTTGGAAAGGGTTTAAAAATGAACTTGCAGGCTCTGTCTTCATTTCTTTCTTCATTTGAATCGACATCTCTCCCATACATCAAGTCCAAAGGGACCTTAGGAAAATACCCAAAATATGTCTCAAAAGGAAAACACTGAGTGGAGGAATGTAAGGCTCAATTGTAAGCATGTTGTTCATAGGGTATATGTTTATCCCATAAATTGGGATGCTTGCTACAGTAGCCTCGAAGAAAAAGTACCATTGTTCGGTTAACAATCTATGTCTATCCATCGGTATGTGGATGGAAAGTAGTGCTCCTCTTCAACTTGATGTCCATCATTCTCCACAAGCTTGTCCAAAAATCCCCAAGGAATCGAGTATATCAATCCGAGATAATGGATGTCGGTAACCCAAAGTGAACCCAAACATACTGAAAGGAGAGATTAGTAGTTTGCTCAACAATGATCTTCTTTTTACATGGAATTAAGACACATCTTGTCGAACCTATCCACTACAACATACAAATAGTCATGACCCCTTTTTGACATTGGTAAACCCCATACAAAATCCATGGAGATACTTTACCATGGATGGGATGGAATAGGAAGTGGTGAGTATAGCCCCAATTTTCTATCAGTGATCTTACAAGTAGAACACATCACACACCCCTTTACATATTTAGTTACACTTTATTTCATCTAAGGCCAGTAACAAAACCTTTGCAGATGAGCTAGAGTTTTTCCTACCCCAAAATTCCCAGACACAAGAGAAGTGTGAGCTTCTCGTATTACATGGACTCGTTCATTTGTAGGAATACATAGCTTTCCAAGATGTTAGAGTAGTTTTCCCCGTAGACAGTAGTTATCTACCTGTGCACCATGGGTTATCTTCTCAGATACTTCTTTAAAATCTTCATCAATGACATATTGTTCCACATATCTATCATGATATAAATAATCATTCTTCAAAATAATAGAAGCAAAAATAGGAGGTCTAGAAATCATATCATCTACCTTGTTACTTGTACCCTTTTTGTATTTGATTACCAAATGAAATTGTTGAAGAAAACCCATCCATCTGTAATGTCGAGATTTTTGTAGCTTGGTTTGTGCTTGGAGATACTGTAAGCGTTGATGATCTGTATGTATGATTGTTTCCTTCCCTAACAAGTAGTTCTTCCATTTCTTTATGCTTTGAACTAATGCATACAACTCTTTATCATACGTAGGATAGTTAACAACATCTTGGTTAAAAGTTTCAGAGTGGTAATAGATAGGCTTACGATATTGCATCAATACCACACCCATGGCGTACCCACTGGCATCTGTCTCGATCTCAAAAGGTTGTTGAATATTCAGTAGTACTAATAATGGTGTGGTACTGATATTTTCCTTTAAAGTGTTAAAAGATTTTTGTTGCTTTCCTCCCCACTGAAAAGTGTTCTTCACAATGGTTAAGGCATGTAAAGGAGATATAATAAAAGAGAAGTTTTAAATGAATCTCCTCCAATACTGGACTACACCTAAGAAGCTTCATACTTCGGTTACACTTTTGGTCTTAGGCCAATTTACAATCACAATAATCTCGGAAGGATCAATTTTCAATTAACCTCCTCCTACAATATGACCTAAGTATACAAGTGTAGTCTTACCAAATTCACATTTGGACAATTTCACATACAACTTTTCCCTTTTCAATGTATCCAATACTTGATTTACATGCCTTACATGCTCATCCCAAGTCCCACTAAATATAATAATGTCGTCTAAATATACAATCACAAAATCATCTAGAAATTGCCTGAATACATCATTCATCACACGCATGAAGGTTGTCAAAGCATTACAAAGCCCAAATGGCATAACTAACCACTCAAACAATCTTTGTTTGGTTTTAAAGGTAGTTTTCCATGCATCTTGTTTGCAACCCTGATCTAATGGTATCCACTGCACAAATCCAACTTAGTGAAATAAACAACATTCTTTAATTGATCAAGTAAATCATCTATACAAGGAAGGGGGTATAAATTTTTCACCATGATTTTATTTAAGGCCCGGTAATTGACACACATTTGCCATGTGCCATCCTTATTTGGCACCATCACGATCAGATAACCACAAGGATATGAGTTGGGCCCAATGACCCCTTGATCCAATAAGACTTGTTCCTTCTTTTTTATCTTTGTCATCTCTACAACTGACATTCTGTACATGCCCACATTAGGAAGAGGAGAATCTTGTTGAAGATGTATTTCATGTTGGATTTCTCTCCTAGGAGGTAATCCATCTGGTTCCTAGAAAATATCATCATACTTAGAAACAATATCAATTAATTATTTCTTATGAGAAGGATCACATCCTTGGAAAGCATTAGATGTTCAGACATCCTTTTCCCTGACGACCATGAGTACGTATCTCTTATTAGTGTTTATGAGTCTCTTCATTTGTCCTACACTAACAAGTGTTGTTTTTACCCTCATGCTATGGTCTCTAACAATATATTCCACTCCCCCTTTAGTAAGGTGATATTTTTTCTCATGATGAAAGAAGACTGTTTTTCTATCATAAAGATAAGGACTCCCCAACACTATGCCACATATATCAAGTCATACAACATCCAAACCCACTTCGTCAATCAACTTTGAAGCAATAGCAGATATGACCCTACACTACTTGGTGACATTAAGTTTTTCTTTATCACATACCCAACTAAGAGGATAAGGATTTGGATGTGGTTTAGTTTTAAGACCCATCTTTTTGACAATTTCTTCAGATATCAAGTTTACTTGGGAACCCGGATAAAATAATGTATCTATCTTAGTGTGCTTAGATACAACTCTTATATGAAATCATTCATCCCTCTTTCTTTCATCATCATGAGATTCATTAGTGGAATTTGAACTAGCATGAAGGGAATATTTACCTTGTACTCCAACCGCTATGATCTTTCCTTCATCTCCTGAATCAAAACCAAGATCTTGTTGCATTGTAGCAACGGTCTTTGTCTTCCCCTTTCCACCAAACTGTTTTGGTCTCTTATTTGGATGTAGTTTCCAACATTGTTCATCATCATGACCACTCTTCTTACAATGATTGCAAGATGGATTTCCTTCTTCTCTCTTTACAATGGCGGTCTTTTTGTCCTTATTTTTAAACTTCTTAAACTGCTTATGTGGGAGTTTGGAAGGCTTCTTTGTGGGATATTCTTGAACATGCTTTCCCCTATTCTCAAGGTGAGTGGCTTGCACACAAACTTCATCAAGATTGGTGGGGTTAAAAAATAGTAAAGTATGAAAAATATAATTGTGAAGTGTGCCATTAATATAATTCATTAAAGTTTCATAAGAATCCAAAGGAATGTTTAATGCAAGAGCTTTCTTCCTAAATTCTCCTGTGAAACTTTGTACAATTTGACCCTTACTTTGTCTTAAAGTTTTCCATTCCATCATTGCTTTATGTAAATAACCCAATGGAAAAAATTGCTTCCTTATCGTTGATTTAGATTTCGGCCATGAGGAAAGAATATTACCACACTTATGTCCTGAATTTTTCTCTCCCACCATACGAGAGCGGTGCCTTCCAACCGAAGAGAAGCCAATTGCATTTTAACTTCCTTTTCATCAATCTATTGAACACAACAATATACTTCAACCTGTCGGATCCAATTATCTATCTTTTCAGGATTACTATCTCCATTAAACATAGGTAAAGAAAATTTTACATCAAGCTTTAATAATGGTTTCTTAAAATAAATTTTATGGCTAGAATTATGAGGATGATGAGAATGCTCAGAGGAAGAAGAGATAGAACTTGATGGTGAAGATGAAGGCTCGAGAGGGTCTCCTCTAGTCGTCTGATTCATTGAAGCATTATCATTTGCTTGATCTTCCTTTTTCTTCCCTTTCTTTTTCATCATCTTCTCATAGTCTCCATACATTCGCTCGACCATTTCTGACATGCGATAAAAGACCATATGGATTTTTTTCTCCTGTTCATCACGCTTGTCCTCTTCGGCCATTTTCTTCCTTCGAGATGCATGACCAACTTCGGGATTGAAAGCCTTAAGATTTCCCTCACCCTGCTTATGCTTGGCCCTAGTAAGAATTCACACTCAACAATTCAAGTCAAAGATGACTGCTTTGATACCAACATGATCTAGGATCTTTTCATCGAGGAGACTTATTAAAGAATTGTATTAAATGAGCATAAATTGAAGTGCACCATAAAGAAGGAATAACTCAATAATGAAGTGACATAGGCATCAGATATGAACAAAAAACAACTTGATAACGGAGTTTGTCCCTGGTGGAGTACGTCTCCGGGTCATGCTCTCAAATGGGTAGGCCTTTTTATTAACTCAGCAAAAGAATTTGGCAAAATACATATGTATACCTCATTCTGGATTTAAGTTGCAGAAGCTTTGCTCAGATCAGAAAATGAACAACATCATTGAATTCATGGCATCGAATTACCCAAAAACAATTGTCTCCACGAGTCGATATGAGTCTGGCACTTCCAAGCCCATGAGAAAATTCATCTCGGTTTTTGTGCCTGCACCTGCAATTAATTCATGGGAAAATTTCTCGAAAATCATTCCATATTCGTATGGTCGTGCCCTAGTCTGACCCCTAAACTTTGGTAGACTTGGATTCTTAAGTAATAACGGAGGGAGGATGCACCAACATAGTCGTTAGGTTGGTTGGTTGGTGGAGTTATATTAAAAGCATAGTAGTTGGGGGAAGTCCCAATGGCCTCCCATTTTGGCACTTTGTTACAACAAACCCCAAGTTGGAGGCGACTATTATATATGGCGGAGAGGTAGTGGTTGGGCCAGATATGGCGGAGCTTTAATATTGGCGGATCATTGCTAGTCTGGCAGACCGACTAGATTTGGCGGATCTTACCACTATTTTGGTGGATTTTATTTATTATGTTTTTTTTTTAGAAATTTTTTTGTTAGCCCTCATTGGGCATTTCCCTGCTTCCATGTGGCATCCCATGACTGGGCTACATGGGGGCCACTCATTGGCCCACATCACCTTCTTGCACAGTCACTGCCACATCATATATGCCTAGTCATCTTGCCACATCACCGGATAGGTGGCTACACAATATGCCACGTGGTTGTATGGACTGCCATGTGGCACCTTTTCATTAGTCCACGGATTTGCCCAAAAAGTCCAAAAATGAGTGACACGTGGCAGCCTCTGGTGCTTCCATGCCACCATGTTGATGTCATCATGACACGTGTTGCCCTCTACTTGTGCCGCGTATACTGTATGGATGATGAAATCATCCATGTTGGTGTTGACATCAGCAATATGGATGCTGACTCATCCCTGCTGACTGAGCTAGGTTGACCAAAACTTTGACCGCAAATATATTTTGATCTGTAACTTTGTTTGACGAGTCGTTTATGTCATTGAAAAGATTGTGACACGCTCTTCGTGATAATTCCAATTTCACTGAGTTTTGAGGACTTTGAATTTTTTCCCTTTCTCTATCTGTCGAGGTCATTCTAAGCTTCCTGAGTTGCTTCTGCAAATTCTGAATTATCTTCAGTCTCCTCTGGATCCTTTTTTGGATCATATGGTAGGATCAAAAAAAAATTGACGAGCTTAAGATTTACAAAGAGAAGTGTAGATCCTAAATTTTACTTTAAGGTTGTGGATGATGGTCCAATAATACTACTTTTGTATGTGTATGACCTATTTATAACATGTGTGGAAAAGATCATCTCAAAGTGTAAGAGAAAAACTAGTTGTTGAGTTTGACATGAAAGATACCTGGATGATGCCCGCAGGGGTGTAGACCGATTGGCAAGTGCCGTGTAAATGGAAGGAACTATGTAAAATGAGGTCTCAAGGTCGATTCTCACCCCGATTTACTCGGAGGGCATGCTTGCGGGCTGTGCATTTCTCCCTAGGGGTTATAAGGCAGCCGACAGGATTCGACCCCGTGTCACGCGAGTACGATACTGCCGTTGTTACCGATTCCCCTAGTATAAAAAAAAAAAGATACCTGGATGATGCATTACTTTTTGGGTCTCAAGGTATGGTAGAGACATGATGAGATCTTTCTAAATCAAGGGAAGTATGCAACGGAAATCCTTAAGAGGTTCAGGATGTTGGATTGCAAGGCAATGGCTACACTTATGGTATCAAATCTGAATTTTTTGCAGAATACGAATTCAAAGACTGTGGATATTACTTTATATAGACAGATGGTGTTTTCGTTGATGTATTTGATGAACATGATACCGGATATATGTTTTGAACATACTAAGCCAATATATGGAGAAGCTTAGGCAGGTTCATTTGGTTTCAACAAAACATGTGATGAGGTACCTTAAGGGTACATTGGATTATGGTCTCAAGTATGTGACATACCATGAGTTCAAGTTATATGGATATTGAGATTCAGATTGGGCCAGTAGTATTCCTGATCAGAAGAGTACGTCAACATATTTCTTCAGTCTAGGATTCAGTATGGTTTTGTGGAGCAGTAGGAAGAAATTATGTGTAGCACTTAATATGATTGAGGAAAAGTATGTGGCATCATGTGCAACAAGTCGCGAAGCAGTGTGGATTTGGAAATTGTTGACTGCATTATTCTATATTGTGATGGAGGTGACATGTATCTTGTGTGACAACTAGAGTTGTATAAAGTTTTCATGAGAACCCAGTGTTTCATGATAATTTGAAGCATATCGAAATCAAGTATCACTATATGGTGCATAAGGGAGTAGTGAGGCTCTAATATGGCGTGGAAGAGAGCAGTGAGGCTCCAATATGTGGCTATTGATGAGAAGTTTGCAGATGTGTTGACAAAGTCGTTGTCAAGGATGAAGTTTGAGTACTTCAAGGACAATCTCAACGTATTCAATATTCAAAGGGATTGATGGATTCAGATGTTATTGTTACAATAGGGTAGTGGATGTCATGATGACATGTTGTATCCATTGGAGAGCTACCCACCAGCCCTAGATACATGTTGAAGAGACAAGTTATAGATGTTATCGTAGGGTATTGTATGTCATGCATAAGATATCTGAGTTTTTTGTGGGAAACTGGATAGTCTCATGATGACATGTTGTAGCTATTGGAGAGATACCCACCAGCTCTGGATGCATGCTATGAAGTCACAAGGGTGCACATGATGAGGTACAGATGCATTGCAAGGTAGTGGATGTCCTAGGGACATGTTGTAGTTATTTGAGAACTATCCAAAGGCCTTGGAACCCATAGGCATCGAATGCATTGGATGTGAATTCACAAGGGTACACATGATGAGGTACAGATGCATTGCAGGGTAGTGGATGTCCTAGAGACATGTTGTAGTTATTTGAGAACTACCCATGATCCTTGGATGCATTGATTGTGAAGTCACAAGGGTACACATGATAAGGTACAGATGCATTGCAAGGTAGTGGATTTCATGGTGACATTTTGAAGCTATTTGAGAGATATTCACATGTAATCTTTAGAGGTAATCTTGGCATAATGTAGAATGTCTCCCTCATTGAGAGGGAGTGTTGATGTCTGGGTAGCATCGAAAAGACATTATACTAGATTAATAGTTAATAATATGATTATTAATTATTAAACAATATTATTAATGTAATAATATATTTATATAAGGTATAAATATATATCATAAATAAGTAGTTATTTATGATGATTGTTCCACATATATATTTATTATCCAAGGGATGCATCCTTTCATGGATAGTCACTATGTGTTATATATATATGGAACACTCCTCTTTGTAATAAAAATATTCATATACAATATCATCTCTTATGAAAATTCAACAGAAGGAAGGTAATTGGTGCATGTGTCATTATTTTCGTGCTCTCAATAAGTTGACCATCAAAGACAAATTTCATATCCCATTTATTGATGGTCTCTTGAATGAACTTCATGGAGCCTGCCTTTTCATTAAACTTGACCTTTGTTATGGATGTCACAAAATAGGATGAAAGAGGTAGGCATCCCTAAGACAACGTTATATACACACGAAGGTCATTATGAGTTTTTAGTGATGCCCTTTGGCCTTTGCAATGCTCCATCCACATTCCAGAGTCTTATGAACAAGAATTTCCAACCCTTCCTACACAAATTTGTGTTGGTATTCTTTGATGATATTTTGATTTACAACAAAACATGGGAATCCCACATAGAGCTTGTTGATAGGGCCTTGCAACTACTACGAAACCACCAATTATTCATGAAATGCTCCAAATATGATTTTGGGGATTTAGAGGTTGAATACTTGGGACACATTATAAGTCATGATGGATTCCAAGTCAATCCCAAAAAATTCATAGATATGAAAGAATGGCCCCACCCCAAGACCCTAAAGAGATTGTTTGGATTCTTAGGACTTACAGGCTACTACATGAAATTTGTGAAAATTTATGGAAAACATGTTGCTCCCTTAACTTCACTACTAAAAACGAATTCCTTTGTATGTTGTGAGGTGGCCGAATAGGTCTTCTCAAATTTAAAGAATGTCATGTGAACTACTCAAAGATTAGTCATGCTATATTTTACTAAGACCTTTATCTTGCAATGTGATGCCTTAGGTAGAGGTCGTGGCATGGTATTGACACAAGAAGGGAACTCCTTAGCATTCATCAGTAAGAAGTTGTGTGATTGCAATTTGGAAAAATTGGCATATGATAAAGAGATGATGACCATCCTTCATGTAGTTGATGCCCAACACCCATATCTCATAGGGAGGCATTTCCAAATCAAGATTTATCATCATAGTTTGAAGTATTTCTTAGAACAAAGGTTATCCTCACCGGACAAACATCAATGGGTTACTAAAATGTGCAGGCATGATTATGAGATTATATAGAAGAAGGTTAAACAAAATGTGGTGGTTGATTCCTTATCTAGGATATTTGAGGAGGATGGACCCCCCCTTTGCCTTATCTTTGTTCTAGGTTGGATCGAGGAAGCTCGTAGAGAATGGTTGGAAAACAAATTTGTAGTTCAACTCTTCCAAAGGCTTCAAGAAGATCTCAACCCTCCTAAATGGTATATATGGTAGCAAGATACATTGAAGTATAAAGGGCACATTATTTTGGTAACGAATTATTCCTTAAAATGAAAGGTCTTAGAGGAGTTACAGTATTCATCACATACAATAGGTCACTATGTCTTTCATAAAACCTATGAAAGATCTAAGCACTCAATCTTTTAGAAGGGCATTAAAACACACATCCAAGAATTTGCAGCGACCTATGACAATTTCCAACAAAACAAAGGTGAGATAGTGAATATGTTAGGGACATTGAAACCACTACCTATCCCAACACATATATGATATTTTATATCTATCAATTTTATAATGGGACTTCCAAAAGAAGGTAACAAACCAATGATCATGGTAGTAATTGATTGTGTCCAAATATGCTCATTTTTGTGACTTATCGCATCTATTTACACCCTCCTTAGTTTCCCAAGTCTTCATGGATCATATTTCAAGTTACATGGCATGCTCACTTCCATTGTCTCAAATCAGAACCCCGCCTTCACCAATAGATTTTGGAAATAATTATTTAAACTTTAGGGTACCTAGTTGAACATGAGAACATTATATCATTCTCAAAAAATGGCCAAATCGAAGTGGTCAACAAGTGCTTAGAACCCTATTTATGATGTTTCACATAAAAATCCACACCAATGGGCACAATAGCTTCTCCTTACAGAGTGGTGGTACAATAAAACTTATCATGGAGCTACCAAAATGAGACCATATGAAGTTTTTTATGGCCAAAAACCCTTGTCAATGGCCTCCTATTCACTAGGGACCTCCAAGGTTTAGGAAGTGGATAACGAACTTCACACCAAAGAATCCATTCTTCACACACTTAAGGAAAATTTGGTTATAGATCATAATATAATGAAACAACAAGCTGACCAACATTGGTCATAACATTATTTTGAAAAAGGGGATAAGTCGTTTCTTCACCTTCAACCCTATAAAAAACATGACTCAAAGATAAAATCCACCCAAAGCTAGCATCAAATTTCTATAATGGACCCTAGATGATCACCCAACACATTGTAAAACTGGCTTACATGTTGTTTTTTCTAGCTCACTCCAAGATTCATCTAGTCTTTCGTGTGTCTTGTTTGAAGAAGGTAGTGGGATCAAATTTCAAGGTGCAAACCAACTTACCAAAACTTGATGAAGGCTCCATTTGGCTCCAGCGTGAAGCAGTATTGGATACATGAGAGAATTAATTGCACAAACATATGGTTTGAGAAGTGTTGATCCAATGGAAAGATATGCAACAAGAAGATGCCACATGGGAACCAACAATGATTCTATAGCAATTTCCTCACCTTTAGCCTTCAGGACAATGTTTCTTTTGAAGGGGGAGGGCATGTTAGGGTCCTACCCTAACTTCTCTACTTTAGGCTTCCAAGGGGTTAGTTAACTAATATATGCATCCCTATGTTATAAATAAGGCCCATTAAATAATAGTGGATGGTTATTTAATGCAAAATGGTCATCTTTATTGAATAAGGCCCACTAGGTAGTTGGTACTCAATAATGATGGGACCAAAAGTAGTTAGGGTTTTTCTATTTGAGTATATATTTAAAGAGATAGGAGGCTATGAAATGTTTTGTCACATATTATTGTAATTGGGGATTTTCTTAGTGAAAGGTCATCCAACCTTAAGCGGGAAGTGAATATTTATTTATTTATTTCGAATATCATTAATACAAAGGTTTCTTAGTGTTAGAAAAACAAGATCATGGAGCAATACAATAAAATAAATGCGGAAATAAAACACAGAAGATACACAATACAATAGAGACAAATATATACATGGTTCACCCAGTGTGGGCTACGTCCACTAGAGAAATTTCCAAGTCCTTCATTTATTATTATCCAGTAAATTAAGGAATGCAACCTACAACATACCCGTTGTAAGTTCCTCTTATTTTTCTCACAATATCGTCTCTCATAATACAATATTCACTCACATACACAACCACAATACAATTCTTTCATAAAAGAGGGTTTCCTTCTAGGGAAATAAACCCTAAAATAACTTATACCATCATATCTGTGACTTTATAATGAATGATCCATATTGACTACAAAATTACAATATTTAACAGAGAAATTTTCCAAAAAAAATCTCTTTGGGGGGGCTCCAAAATTTCTCGCTCCCTTCGTAGACCCACTTAGCGAGAGATGTGGGGGGGAAATCCCCCCCACACCCACCTGTCATGTAATGGGGTACAAAAGTGGCTAAAACCAAACCTCTGAATCAGGAAGATAATCAAGCTCCACAACTAACAATCCCTCCCTTGAAGACTGATCACAACAACTCCATTGTTGTTTTACTTGTTGGACTATGATCCACCTTGGACCTGACAAATTTCTCATCTTCACCTTCATGCTTGAAGGCCAACTGAAACTGAGCAGGAACTCAGTTTCTCCCCGGTTATTACCTTTGTTAACATGTTTGCAGGATTCTGGCTAGTATGTATATTTTCCAACTTCAATTGTCCATCTTCTAAAACAGATCATATGAAATGGTACCTGAGCTTTATATGCTTAGTATTAGAATGGAAGGATAAGTTATTTGCAAGATGAATGGAACTCTAGCTAACACAATACAACCTGTTATTCTCATGCTTCTTTTCCAATTCCTCCATAAGAATTTGTAACCAAATCATCTATTTACTAGCCTCTATAGCAGCAACATACTCTGCTTCCATTGTTGAAAGTGAAACAACCTTTTTCAATTTTGAAATCCAACTTATTGTTGTTCCAACTATAGTAAAAAACATATCTTGTGGTGCTTCTCCTTCTATGTTTATCACCTAGCATATTTGAATCAACATACCTCTGTAGAACAGTGTTTGAACCTCCAAAACATAATGCATGAATAGCAATACCTCTCAAATACCTGAGAATCTGTTTTACTTCCTCCCAATGTTCTTTATTTGGATTGTTCATATACATGCTCACAACTCCCACCGCATGTGCAATATTTGATCTTGTGCACACCATAACATACATCAAGCTGCCAACTACTGATGAATAAGGGACCCTGGACATGTATTATATTTTCTCTTGTGTCTTGGGACACATTTTCTTGTTTAATTTGAAATGATTGGACAAATGTGTACTAACTAGTTTTACATTTTGCATTCTAAACCTCTCCAACACCTTCTTTGTGTACTCACCCTAAGACAATATCAATTTGCGATTTTTCCTATCTCTTGTTATTCTCATACCAAGGATTTTATTTGCAGCACCCAAATCCTTCATCGCAAATGAATTAGCTAATTTCTTTTTTAACACAATTGTATATTGCATGTAAGGCCCTGCAACAAGCATGTCATTTACATACAATAGCAAGATAATATAGCTTCCATTTTCTAGCCTCTTAAAATAAACACAATGATCAAAATGACATCTATTATAACCTTGTTTTGTCATAAAATTATCAAACTTCAAATACCATTTCCTTGGAGCTTGATTTAGTCCATACAAGCTCTTCTTCAACTTGCATACCAAATTTTTCTTTCCTTTGAGCTCATACCCCTGTGGTTGTTGCATATAAATCTCTTCCTCCAAATCCCCATGGCGAAAAGTTGTTTTTACATCTAATTGTTCAAGATGCAAATATTCTACTACCACAAGACTAAAAATAGTCCTAAGTGAAGTCATTTTAACAACATGAGAAAGTATTTCATAAAACTATATACATTTCTTTTGTGCAAACCCCTTTACAAAAATTCTATCCTTGTACCACTTGTTGCCTCCATCTTCTTCCTTCAACTTGTAAACCCATTTATTCTACAATGCTCTTTTTCCTACAGAAAACTGAACCAAGTCCCAATTATGGTTATTTACCAAGGAATTTGTTTCCTCTTTCATGTCTTGCCCCCACTTCTTTTTAGTGTCTACCTGCATTTCCTCTTCATAACTTTCTAGTTCACCAAAGTCAATCAACAATAAATAATACAATGAAGGAGAGTATCGTTTAGGGGGTCTACTTAACCTGGTAGATCTTCTAACAACACTTGCAGGAGTTTAAGGTGCATGTTGCTCCTGTTGTTGTACATTTTGATTTACCTTTGGAATTTCATTTCTTTGATGTCATCAAGCACTTTGTATTCTGTGTTTTTGTTTTCCTATTTCTTTCCCTGCAACTGATCTCTTTACATGACATTTTCATTGAATACCACATCTCTACTAATAATTTTATGATTTTCATAATCCCATAAGCGATAACCAAAATCATTGACACTGTATCCAATAAAGGTACACTTATTGGATTTTTCCTCAAGCTTTGTTCTATTTTCTTTATCAATATGAACAAATGCTTCACAACCGAAAATCTTCATAAATGAGTAGTTTACCTTTTTACCTGTCCATGCCTCCTCTAGAATTCCACCATCCAAGGAGCTTGAAGGCCCTTTGTTTATTAAGAAAGAAACAATATCTACAACATCTGGTCAGAACTATAAGGGCAACCCAACATGCAATCTCATACTCCTTGCCCATTCCATGATTGTCTTGTTCATCCTTTCTGACACACCATTTTCTTTTGGTGTTCCTGGAACTGTCCTCTCTATAAATCCCATGGTATGAACAATAATCATCAAACTCCTTACTGTAGTATTCACCTCCATTGTCTGATCTGATACAATTCAACCTTTTTCCTGTCTCATTCTCAACCAAATCTTTCCATTTCTTAAAAGTGTTAAAAACATCATATTTTTGTCGAATGCAATAAACCCAAGTTTTTATAGTTGTATCATCAATAAAAGTAACATAATAAGGAGAGCCACCAAAAGATGATACCTGAGTTGGTCTTCATACATTTTTATACACAAGATCTAACTTTTCACTCTTATTTCCTTTCCAACCCTGAGAAATATGACTCTCTTCTATCCATAAACATAATGTTCAAAAAAATCCAAATCAACTTGTTTAAGATCCAGTAACAAATTCCTTTTGTGAAGTATCTGCATCCCCTTCTCACTCATGTGTCCAAACCTATGATGCCACAGTGTTGTATCCACACCTGTAGAACTAAAGAGATTGAAGAGTCGGCATTACCAGTACATAAATACAATGTACCTACCTTCTCTCCTTTTTCCATTACCAATGATATTTTAGTAACCTTCCATGCCTTATCTGTAAAAGTAGATATACACCATTCACTTTCCAATTGTCCTGTTGAAATTAGATTTCTTCTCAAATTTGGTATATGTCTCACCTTTTTCAGTAACCATTGGTTTCCATTCTTTTGTGTTATTTGTACCTTACTCATTCCAACAATTTGACATGGTTCATCATCACTGAAATAAACCTGTCCAAAATTACCTTGAACATAATCTTGGAAATATTTCTTATGGGGTGTGGCATGAAATGAAGCCCCTGAATCTACTCCCCAATATTCAATAATATTATCTAAAGAAATAATCAAAGCATCTTGCAACACATCACATGTTACATTTGTTTCTTGATTTTTCTCTTATTGTCCATCTCTTTGTTTCGTTGGAGCTCTATAGTCTTTCTTCAAATGAACTTTATCTTTCCTAGTCTAGATTTGGATCTTCCCTTCCTATAATTCTCACAGTTTCTTGATCTCTTTCCTCTATCCTTTTGTCTTCCCCTTTTCTCCGCATTCAATGCATTACTTGATGTCTCACATGTGATTTTCCATCGCATTTCCTCGCTAAGGATAACACAAACAACATCATCAAATTTCAGAGTGTTTGAACCAGAGACAAAGTTATTCACATCCATGACCAAGACGTTCCAACTTTCTGGCAATGAGAACAAGATTAGAAGATCCCTAAACTCATCATCAAAGTACACTTTTACATAACTTAGATGATCAATAATCATATTAAATTCATTTAAATGGCCGACAACAAACCCACCTTCTGACATCTTCATATTAAATAATCACTTCATTAGAAATACCTTATTGGAGGCTGAGGGTTTTTCATAGAGTTTATCCAATTCCTTCATCAAATCCTTCATTGTCATTTCTTTCAAAATATTGAAAGAGAGGCATAACCATATCATTCTCAGTGCCTTTCTGTCAAGAATCTCCCATTCTTCGTCTTTCATACTCTCCGTCTTCTTTATTTTTTCGTTCAACGATAGGAGAAGATCCTTCTAATATAGATAGTCTTCCATTTGCATCTTCCATAACTGGTAGTTTTAGCCGTTAAATTTATCGACCTTAAACTTTCCATCTTCATCCATTACTCCCACTCCAAGAACCCTATTTTCCTACGAGTTACCTATCGCTTTGATACTAGTTGTTAGAAAAACAAGGTCGCAAAGCAATAAAATAAAACAAAAGCGGAAATAAAACACAAAAGATACACAATACAATAGAGACACATATACACATGGTTCACCTAGTGTGGGATACATCCACCATAAAAATCGTTAGGGCCTTCCTTTATTATTATCCAAAAAATGAAGGGATACAACCTACAACATACATGTTGTAACTTCCTCTTCTTTCTCTCACAACCTCCTCTCCCAGAATAAAATGTTCACTCTCATACACAACCACAATACAATTCCCTCATAAAAGAGGGTTTCTTTCTAGGGAAAAAAACCCTAACATAACTTATACCATCAGATATGCGACCTTATAATGAATGATCCAAATTGACTATGAAATTACAATATTTTACAAGGAAAATTTTGCAAAAACTTCTCTTCGAGGGCACTGCTAGGGGGGGGGCTCCAAAATTTAATCCCCCCCCCCCACCCCAGCAAGA
>ML826033.1:125785-138229 GCA_009831015.1 Picea engelmannii | reverse complement strand
TATTTTAATTGTTGTGAGTTTACCGACATGGAAAACAATATCTCTCAACTAAATATGGAATATATGCATTACTATTTTGGGAAAATCTATGTCAAGAAAGATTCCTTACCAAGAAGAAGCAAGTTGCAAACTGGGAGGAGTTTAAGGGGTTTGTTAAGAATCAATTCTACCCTATGGAATATGAATAAGAACAAGAGTTTAAATGGGAACCATATTAAAAAGAGACAAGAACATGAAGTTTAAGAATATACAACCAGGTTTAGGAGGATGTATATCCAGCTTGGTATCAACCAATCTGATAGGACGATTATGGTCAAGTACATCATGGCTTGTTTAGTCACATCAGAAAGGAAGTGATTCTCTTTGAGGTCAAGACCCTTGATGGGGTCTGTAATAAGGAACTATATATTGAAAGTAAACATGGCACTAAACCAACTAATGGAATGATATCTTCCAGATTATAAGGGAGAAAGACTTAGGGAGGAAAAGGGAGACAAAAGGAAAGAACAAATTTTGGATGCCACACAAAAGAAGAACCTACATTGTAAACATTGTAAGAAGTATGGTCACAACAAGGACCATTATGGGGCCCCTGGATGGGGTGCCATATGGAAAACATGTGTGGTGGGCAGTTAATAACCCAATCCACCACCCTCTACCTCAGTTCCTTCCATATGAGTAGCATTCACTTGATGGGAATGGTGGTGCGCCTGCATCGGGAGAAATTTTTAATGACTCACTCAACACGAGAGCCAAAGTTTTCCTGGCTTGGTACGAGTCGATTGTGAGTTGTCAACTCAAACTTAATGACATCTCCACTATCAATTCAATCACTATAATGGAGGCACACAATGGTAATTTTCATTCAGTTCTTTCTCTTTCTCAGGTCTGAACTCTGGTTTCCCCCTCCCTTTTTGGTTTTTTCTCCTTTAGGTGTCCTCTCCCCCTTCTAGTTGCCATTCTTGCCCGACCATTCCAATGTCATTCTTTGGCTATGGCATTGCCACAAATGAATTTGGTTGTAGCAATGTCTTGTTTGGCTATGGCATTGTCACAAACGAACTTGGTTGTGGTTGTGTTTTCTTTGGCTATTGTGATGTATTTTTCATCCCCTTACACCAAAACATTTGGATCGATAGGGAGGTCAATTAACTATTTAGTTTAAATGGTATTAAATTAATACATCTGAGCATATTTTGCACTTGTCCATGATACACTTAAGCTGAGGATAATCTTGTTCTGCAACTATAAGCTGGGGATAATCTTTCCGGGTAAATTTACTTTTAATTAACTCAACAAGTTAACTTCTAATTTTTCTGGGTAAATTAACTTTTAGGCAGGGACATAGCCACTGCAGTGGAACTTGTTTGTATTTATTATGAAATATTAGATAGTGTACAATGTTTATGAAAATACATCCCAAACAATCATACCTTATCATATATATGGTTATGAAAATACATCCCAAACAATCACACATTATCATATATATGGATATATATGATGAACATAACATTGAAATTATATGTGTTGAAATTGTATGATACAATTTTAATATGTTAGATTGTATAATTTAAAAAATGTTATATTAAAATAAATAGATTTTGTTTTTCTAAGTTTCTTCCACTCTTGTCTTATTGTGCATTTTGTCTCATTCCTACTTATCATTTTGATGAATGCCTGAGCTATTTCATGTTTGTGTGAGGCAATTTTTCTTCGAAGTTTTGCATGAGACATTTTAATCTTTTGCTAAGGTATTTTTTTCATTGAGAGGTTGTCCAAGGAGAGATATTTGGTGTGTCAGTAAGGGGGCTTGTCCAAATTTTTGTTTGTTGTGTAAGACTATTTATTACAAATATATACAACCTTAATTCATTGTCCACAATTTTCTTCTATAAATTCCATATTTGGAGCATACTTTCATTGCTAACTTGCTCTAGACTCAGAGAGAGTCCACAATTTCATGTGTTAGCTTACCTTTACTAGATATTGATGACGCACGCTCCCTCCACAACCTGCAGGTCGTAAGGTCCACATCAACACAGGATCTTTCCCTTTCCACTGGCCCGAAGAGCTTCGGAATGGCTCTTCTATTTCCCTTTCATGAAATCTGCACCCACAGTCAATTTCAAGAATTCCCCCTTTTGTTTCGGGAAATCGGACTTCGCACTTTCACGAATCCATTGGTCACACACTTGTCTTTCAGATCTCCGAAACCCGAAAACTGTCAACACTGACCCGTCCTCTTCCCTTTCGGGCTTTTCCTTATCGCGATTTCGGCAGTCGCAGTATCCAACAACTTGTTCCCGCGATTCCCAAAACCCGATGTTCTGAAATTTCGACACGCTCACAAGGTTGACCTTTCAATGCACCTTTACTCCATCAGGACTTCGGACTTCACAATATTGCGAATCTTAATGCAATGAATTCGGAACTTCACTCCGCGAAACTCCGAAACGATCAGCGGAGTTTGACTCCGTGTCAATAGTGCGTCACCTGTCCTCTTTGCTGACTCTTGTGGCCCCACACAAATCCTTTAGCTTTTCGGGACTTCACGTTTCGTGATTTCGCAATTTCCGTTGCAAAGATTACGAGACTTCAATCTACGAAAACCTGATATATAAACCCACGTGTAAATCCAATGGCCCTTATGGCTTGAATCTACGGTCGTACTCCTCCTAAGCTTGGAACCTTTAGGAATACTCGCGGTAACTCCCTTGCCCTCCGTGAGATCTGACGGCTCACGAAAATTCATGAATTCTCTACAGAGAATTTCGACTGTCTGTTCTTTCTTTGAGAACTCATCCTCCTGTGGTCCGACGTCGGTATGCCTTCCTTTGACTCCTTCGAAGGTTCAAATCCTTCTGAACTTTCCCAACTCCGAGTCTTCCAAAAAAACCCTTGCACGCACTCCTTGCAGAAGACTTTCGAACACTTCCAATTGTTGGAATCCTTCGACTCTGCGCACACCTACAGCAGCAGTCTCTCAATGCTTCATTCAAGTCCACAACCCTGAGACTTTGCTCGGCCTGCGCACTCCTTGCACGGCTCCTGTGCCCAACTGCACTTCTGTGGAAATGAGAACAAAAGCTATCCAGTCTGAGCTTTCAGAGACAACCCTTTGAACCCTTCGTCAATGCACGCCTTGCGGACAATTCAACTGCACTCCTTGCAGGAACTCTTGCTTAGATAGAGAACCAATTGAAACTCATTCCTCTCCTCTTTCCTCTCAGATTTCAAACATTCCACAAGAAATCATTCATACATAGCATAGAAGCAATTGCATGATAGAAAGAGTAAAACATTCATGAGCATAACATTCAAAGATGCATACACAGAGAATATATGAACACCATGAGTCTAAATTACAGCTTCCTTTGTATTTAATTCGGAACTTTTGTACATGGAGTCTGCTACACAGCTCTCTGCTTCTCTTCTATGCTCGTAATAATGTTCATCCTAATGTTACAATACACAATGAGGGTGTCTATATCTCGTTTCCCTCTTGTGCTCTAAAACTGTCTAATCTAACATTCAATTCTATCTACTTGCATTAACTACTATAAATGTCGTCTACCTACTAAGGACGAGAGCAAATCGCTCAAGGTCCATTTACATTATACAAGTGCGCTTCCACTTGATGTTTCATTAATGGTTCAAGATATTTCAAAATTTGTGCTGGGCGCTTTTCCAGCTATCCGATTATCTCCGCGCTGGCTCGCTTGAGATGCTCCTGCATTATAATCCCTCGCTTGAAAACTTTCATGGGCTCCTTTCCATGAGCTCGTGCACAGTCTATCCATGCCTCTGGATCTCTGCTTCATTCTCCCAGCTGGCATCTTCAACTGGATGGCCCTTCCACTTGACCAAATATTCAAAGTATTTCTTTCGCCTAGTATTTTTACTGACCCTCTTGTCCAGTATGCGCTCCATCTGTGGTTTATCTGCAGCTGGCATCTGCTTTGTCCACTGGATCACTGGTTGCTTGTCTCCTGTCTTTGTTCCTCAGCCTTATATGGGTACAAATCTGAGATATTGAATATCGGAGAAATTCCGATCCCATCGGGTAATTCAATCTCGTAAGCATTCGCCCCAAATTTCTTCAAGACCTTACATGGTCCGATTTTCTTCATCTTTAGCTTATTATATGTTCCTCTCGGGAACCTTTCTTTTCTCAAATGTACCAGAATCAAGTCACCAACCTCGAACTAAAGTTGTCTCTTGTGTTGATCGGCTCTGCACTTATATTCTTGGCTCGAATTATGCAGTCGCTACTTCACCTGGTTGTGAATTTCCCTCATCGCCTCTGCGAAATCTTCTGCACTAGCGCTTCTAGTTGAAATCTCTTCTGAATCTATCAATTCAGAAATTCCTCTCGGCTGCATGCCATAGACAATCTAAAATGGACTCTGCCCTGTTCTTCTGTTAACCGAATCGTTATAAGCAAATTCTGCCTGTGGTAATATGTTGTCCCACTGGCTGTGGTGTTCTGTCACCAGGCTTCTTAGCAAGTCTCCCAGACTTCTATTTACCACTTCTGTCTATCCATCCGTCTAAGGACGATAAGCCGAACTAAATGACAAGTTAGTTCCCAACTTCTTCCATAAGGTCCTCCAAAAGTTCCCTATGAACTTGGTGTCTCGATCCGAAACTATACCCCTTGGTAAGCCATGAAGTCGAATGACTTCTTTGAAAAAGAGATTCGCAATGTGAGTTGCGTCACTGGTCTTTTGACATGGAATGAAGTGTGCCATCTTGGGAAATCTATCCACCACCACAAAGATTGAGTCAAATCCTTTTTGTGTTCTTGGCAACCCCAATACAAAATCCATGCTGATTGCATCCCACAACCTTTCTGGTATGGACAATGGTTGATAAAACCCCGCATTATGTCTTCTTCCCTTTGAATGCTGGCAAATTCTGCATCTGTCCACGAATCTCTTGACATCTGCTCGCATTCCCGGCCAAAAATATGACTCATTCAACTTTGTGAACATCTTGTCATGACCAAAGTGCCCTGCCAATCCTCCACTATGCTTCTCCTTCAGCAAATTCTCCCTCATGGAGCATTTCAGAATACACAGTTGATTACCTTTAAACAGTAATCCTTCTTGGATCATGTATTCTACCCATTGTCTTATGTCTCTGAGAATCGGATTCTCAGCTACTTCATATGCCTCCTTAAAATTCTGATCATCGGCGTACATGTTCCTGAGATCATCAAAACCCAACGTTCTAACTCTGAACTCCTGCAATAGCAAACACTTCCTGCTCAAAGCATCAACAACTTTGTTAGCAGTACCCAAAATATGTTTAATCACAAAAGTAAAATTCTGCATGTACTCAACCCATTTGACATGTCTCTGATTCAACTGTTCCTGTTGAGTCACAAACTGCAATGCATGATTGTCACTATATAAGACAAACTCTTTCGGAATCAAGTAATGTCTCCATTTCTTCAATGCCTGGATAATAGCATAAAACTCCTTGTCATAAGTGGAGTACTTCACTTTCGCTTCATTCAGCTTCTTGCTGAAGTATGCTATCGGCTTGTCTTCCTGACTCAAGACTGCCCCTATTGTAAATCCACTTGCATCGCATTTCACTTGAAATGTTTTTCGGAAAACCGGTAACACCAAGATTGGTTGTTTCGTAATCTTCCTCTTCAACAGATTAAAACTTTTCTCAGCCTCTTCTATCCAGTGAAAAGACTTGTGTCTCTTCTTCACTGTATCCATCATCGGTGCACTAATTCCACTGAAATTCCTGATGAATTTTCGATAGAAACTAGCCAATCCGTGAAAACTTCTCACCTCAAAAACATTCTTCGGTGATGGCCAATTCTTGATTACCTCCACCTTATCTGGATCCATCCTYAACTCATCTGCAGAAATAACAAATCCYAGGTAGATGAGATATGTYTTCATGAATGAGGACTTCTTCATGTTTATCAGCAGCTTCTCCTGCTRCAATCTCTGCATCACTATAGCCAAATGCTTCAGATGCTCTRCCACTGGTTTATTGAAAACCAGTWTGTCATCTAAATACACAATGACAAATTTTCCGATGAACTCCCTCAGGAATTCGTTCATCAACCTCATGAAGGTACTCGACGCATTTGTTAAGCCAAACGGCATAACAAGCCATTCATACAACCCCTCATTGGTTTTKAATGTTGTCTTCCACTCATCACCCTCTCTCATGCAGATTTGATGATAACCGCTTTTCAAATCAATCTTTGAAAAATACTTTGCTCCACTCAAGCAATCCATCAGATCATCCATCCTTGGCAATGKAAATATGTACCTGATGGTTATCTTGTTGATCKCCCTCGAGTCAGTACACATTCTCYAGCCTYYGTCTTTCTTTGGACTGAGTAYTGTCGGAACARCACATGGACTCAAGCTTTCCMTGACCAAACCTTTGTCCAACAACTCCTGGACTTGTCTTTTGACCTCTTCATTTTCTTGCGGCGTCAATCTGTACRCGGCTTTGTTTGGAAAACTGGCTCCTGGTATGAGATCAATATGATGACTCACACTTATAATYGGTGGCAACGAACGAGGTAGTTCGTCMWCTACTATGTCAGCGAACTCTTCCAGYAGTTCTTGAACTTCCTCTGGTAAATCATCCACCCTTGTGCTGGTCAAAATAATCTTCGGTTTTYTGACCACAATGAACTACGRTTCCTCCTTCTTCTTAACCTMTGTAAGAAGTTCCTTCCCACTCATGAGAAGTACAGTGTTTCTTACTTCCGGTTTCACCTCCTTATCCTTGATTGGAAGCAACATGTGAGTCMTCCCATTCTTCTCTAGGGTGTATGTGTTCATTCTCCCATCATGAATCACATTCCTGTCATATTTCCATGGTCTAACCAGCAATAGATGAMAAACATCCATAGGAATGACATCACATAATATCTTATCATTATATCCTCCTATCTTAAATTCAACTAAACATTGTTTAGTGACAGTTACCTGATGTCCTTTTTGTAGCCACGAAACTCTGTATGGGCTTGGATGATCAATCGTCTCCAGCTCCAGCTTTTCTACCATCTCCGTAGAAACGATATTATCTATGCTACCACTGTCCACAATGACCTTGCATACCCTGTCCTTGGTTTTGCAAGCAGTCCGTAAAAGTCTGGTCCTTTGGACTGAACTCTCCACCTCCTTCTTTGGTGTCAAAAGGACTTTTCGCATCATCAGCGATCTTCCGCCTTCAGCATCTTCCGCCTCAACATCTCGCCTCTGTGCTTCGGTGATGTGAGCTTCTCCACTCTCTTTCTTTTTATCTGGACACTCGTAAGACTTGTGCCCATTCTTTCCACATGTGAAGCATGTTATTACTCCACCTCTTCCTCTTCCTCTACCTCTAGTATGAGGAAAAGCGTTATTGTCAGCATAATCTCCTCTTTATTTAGTATGTTTCCCTCTATGTTCAGTATATTTCCCTCACTGTGAGCTTCCACCTCTCTCAATTCGAGTCTGAGGTTTCTTCCAGTCCTCCTTGGGCTTCTGATATTTGTCCTGGGCAAATGATTTGCCTCTGGGCTGACTACTGCATCGGCCTCTTTGACCCTGCTTTCGGCTCAGCTTCTCTTCAGCTTTCAGAGCCATTTGATAAGCATCTTCCATCGTTCGGATGGTTACCATGCTCATCTCATCCTGAATATTGTATCTCGGGCCATTCATGTATCTGGAAACTTTTTCATCATCGCTCTCCTGATGACCTGCCCTGATGTTCAACTTGTAGAATTCTTCAGTGTATTCTTTTACTGTCATCAGCTTCTGTCTCAGGTTCTGCATCCTCCTGAACAGAGTAATTTGATAATCCATGGGGATGAATTTCCCCTTCATCTTTGCGATCATTCTATCCCGGCTTTTGATCTTCTGCTTGCCTTTGTAGCGTCTATCAACTTGTAGTTCATCCCACCACAATGTTGCATGTCCTTTCAATCTTGTGACAACATGCTTGACTTTTTTGTCTTCCTCGACATCTTCATAGTCAAAGTATGTGTCTAGAGCTCTAATCCAGTCTAGAAGCTCCTATGCATCCAAGTTTCCCTCATAAAATGGAATGTCCATTTTCGCTCTTGCACCCATTCTTGCAATAGCTTTGATCAAACGTTCGTTTGTTGCATCTTCAGCTGCAACTTCTTCTTCACGTTCAGCCTCAATTTCACTCTCGGAATCACTGAGATCCCCAGCACTGACTGTGCATCTTTGGGCTGTCTCCATGTCTTCGATTCTGGCTCGTAGATCACACATTTCTTTCTCCATGGTTGGATCAGTCATCTGCCTACCTCTTCTTCTCGGTATTTCCCTATCCTCTGGTGGATCGGGTGTTTGTCTGTCCCTTCTCCTTGGCAGCATGGTGAAATCTCTTTTCTTCTCTACTACAGAAAGTAAAGAACCTTTCTGGGCTCTGATACCAGAAATGATGACGCACGCTCCCTCCACAACCCGCAGGTTGGAAGGTCCACATCAACACAAGATATTTCCCTTTCCACTTGCTCGAAGAGCTTTGGAATGGCTCTTTTATTTCCCTTTTGGGAAATCTTCACCCACAGTCAATTTCAAGAATTCCCCCTTTTGCTTCGGGAAATTGGACTTCGCACTTTCGCAAATCCGTTGGTCACGCGCTTGTCTTTCAGATCTCCGAAACCTGAAAACCGTCAACACTGACCCATCCTCTTCCCTTTCAGGCTTTTCCTTATCGCGATTTCGGCAGTCACGGTATCCAACAACTTGTTCCCGCGATTCCCGAAACCCGATGTTCCGAAATTCCGACACACTCACAAGGTTGACCTTTCAACTCCCCTTTACTCCATCGGGACTTCAGACTTCGCAATATCGCGAATCCTAATGCAATGAATTCGGAACTTCACTCCGCGAAACTCCGAAACGGTCAGCGGAGTTTGACTCTGTGTCAATAGTGTGTCACCTGTCCGCTTTGCTGACTCTTGTGGCCCCACACAAATCCTTTAGCTTTTCGAGACTTCGCGTTTCGTGATTTCATGATTTCCGTTGTAAAGATTACGGGACTTCAATCTACGAAAACCCGATATAGAAACCCATGTGTAAATCCAATGGCCCTTATGGCTTGAATCTATGGTCCTACTCCTCCTGAGCTTGGAACCTTTAGGAATACTCACGGTAACTCCCTTGCCCTCCGTGAGATCTAACGGCTCACGGAAATTCGCGAATTCTCTACAGAGAATTTCGACCGTCCGTTCTTTCTTTGAGAACTCGTCGTCCTGTGGTCTGACGTCGCTATGCCTTCCTTCGACTCCTTCGAAGGTTCAAATCCTTCTGAACTTTCCCAACTCCGAGTCTTCCAGAAAAACCCTTGCACGCACTCCTTGCGGAAGACTTTCGAACACTTCCAATTGTTGGAATCCTTCGACTCTGCGCACACCTACAACAACAGTCTCTCAATGCTTCATTCAGGTCCACAACCCTGAGACTTTGCTCGGCCTGCGCACTCCTTGCATGGCTCCTGTGCCTAACTGCACTTCTGTGGAAATGAGAACAAAAGCTATCCAGTCTGAGCTTTCAGAGACAACCCTCTGAACCCTTCGTCAACGCATGCCTTGCGGACAATTCAACTGCACTCCTTGCAGGAACTCTTGCTCAGATAGAGAACTAATTGAAACTCATTCATCTCCTCTTTCCTCTCAGATTTCAAACATTCCACAAGAAATCATTCATACATAGTATAGAATCAATTGCACATAACATTCAAAGATGCATACACAGAGAATATATGAACACCGTGAGTCTGAATCACAGCTTCCTTTGTATTTAATTCAGAACTTTTGTACATGGAGTATGCTACACAACTCTCTGCTTCTCTTCTATGCTCGTAATAATGCTCATCCTAATGTTACAATACACAATGAGGGTGTCTATATCCTGTTTCCCTCTTGCGCTCTAAAATTGTCTAATCTAACATTCAATTCTATCTACTTGCATTAACTACTATAAATGCCTTCTACCTACTAAGGAAGACAACAAATTGCTCAAGGTCCGTTTACATTATACAAGTGCGCTTCCACTTGATGATTCATTAATGGTTCAAGATATTTCAAAATTTGTGCTGGGCGCTTTTCCAGCTATCTGATTATCTCTGTGTTGGCTCGCTTGAGATGCTCCTACATCAGATATGGACAATATAAATTATACTAGCTATGAAACCTAATGCCTATTATTAAATCTTAATGCCTAATGGTAGGAAAGGAAGGGATTATGAGCTCCTATTTTAGTTTTTCACATGCAAGGCTTCCTCTTCATTGTAGATAGGAAAGAGGGATGGTAGGTAGGTAGGTAAGGTGTCTCTCCCATACAACTAATTGACTATTAGTATCATTCCCTTGCAACTACCTAAGGATATCAATATGATCCATTGTTTTCCTTCTTTTTTCTCTAATCATCAAGAAATATCATAACCTTCTCAACAAACTACTACTCTTTAGGGTAATGAGTGAAAGGGAGGGGGGGTATTCTACTTCCTCTTGATGTACATAGGTAAAAGTGGTGGGATTGAAGGGAAAAATACTCCCTCACCTTATTGGTAGGGTGATTAAGGGGGACTATTACCTTACCCCTACTTGTATTACTCATCTTTTCCTTTCCTTAGGGTTCATGTAACCTAGCTATAATAATGAATGAGATGACATAGTCACTAACCCTAGACACTAATGAGGTAACCAAGATCTATTTCTTTGCCGATTGATCTTATCGATATCAATTACTAACTATATATGGATCCTTATTGTTATTATTAGCTACCAATGGTGTTTTTTAGTGTTGGTGTGCCTTCCCCACAAGATGTGTGGCTAAGTGATAGTGGATCCACAACAATCTATCTATAGGTGCACTAGCTTTCTTTTGTCCCTCATCACATTATAAGATTTGTCTCCTATGGACGCTTTGGTGAGTTATCTACAGGTGGATGGCTTCATGAAATGACACTTAAACTTCCAAAATCCTTTTTATAGTTGAGGTTGAAGAGGAGATAAATCCTTGTGACAGTCAGATGGACCCTAATCAACGAACTAACCGGTTGATCCAACTACAAGTCTATTTTAATTGTTGTGAGTTTACCGACATGGAAAACAATATCTCTAAACTAAAGATGGAAATATATGCATTACTATTTTGGGAACATCTATGTCAAGAAAGATTCCTTACCAAGAAGAAGCAAGTTACAAACTGGGAGGAGTTTAAGGGGTTTGTTAAAAATCAATTCTACCCTATGGAATATGAATAAGAACAAGAGTTTAAGTGGGAACCATCTTAAAAAGAGACAAGAACATGAAGTTTAAGAATATACAACCAAGTTTAGGAGGATGTATATCCATGTTGGTATCAACCAATCTGATAGGAAGATTATGGTCAAGTACATCGTGGCTTGTTTAGTCACATCAGAAAGGAAGTGATTCTCTTCGAGGTCAAGACCCTTGATGGGGTGTGTAAGAAGGCACTATATATTGAAAGTAAACATGGCACTAAACCAACTAATGGAATGATCTCTTCCAAATTAGAAGGGAGAAAGACTTAGGGAAGAAAAGGGAGACAAAGGGAAAGAATAAATTTTGGATGCCACACAAAAGAAGAACCTACATTGTGAACAATGTAAGAAGTATGGTCACAATAAGGACCATTATTGGGCCCCTGGATGGGGTGACATGTAGAAAACATGTGTGTTGCATAGTTTATAACCCAAGCTACCACTTTCTACCTCAGTCCCTTCCATATGAGTAGCATTCACTCGATGGGAATGGTGGTGCGCCTGCGTCGAGAGAAAGTTTTAATGGCGTACTCAACACGAGAGTCAAAATCTTCCTGGATCGGTACGAGTCGATTATGAGTTGTTAACTCGACCTTAATGGCACTCTCCACTATCAATTCAATGGCTATAATGGAGGTATGCAATGGTAATTTTCATTTTTTTCTTTCTCTTTCTCAGGTCTGAACGCTAGTTTCCCCCTCCCTTTTTGGTTTTTTCTCCTTTGGGTGTCCTCTCCCCCTTCTGGTTGTCATTCTTGCCCCAACCATCCCAATGTCATGAGAATGGGGAAAACCAAAGCGGGGGCCAACTTATTACAACTTTGTTGCTCGACATCGTCGTCCAGGACTCTCTCTGCACCAAATACGCCCCCCATCTCTGATGTTCACTCTGATGGTCCTTCTTTGGATAATTCACCCTCCTCTGCTCAAAATTGGCTAGATGAAGATAAATCCATGGCTTATGTTGAGGAAGAATTCCCTCGGGATCCTCCTCAGGTACCCAAGGATTCCTTCCTTTTCTCAGTCCTCAACATACTGACTCTGACCCACACTTCTGGACAACTTTCCCTGGAAGGTGACTTCACTCTAGAAACATAAAACTGCCATGTGGAAGAAGAGACCCACACAACTGGGCAAGAAGAGGAGGCTC
>ML826033.1:105904-116597 GCA_009831015.1 Picea engelmannii | reverse complement strand
TTTTTCCTTGTATACTTTTTTTTTGATGATTTAATGAAATACAATTTTATTTACAAAAAAAAAAGGACCATTATTGGGCATTGCATCTTGTACTTAATCCCAAGAGCCAAATTGGAAAAAAATTCTTGAAAGTTTAGAAAGTATAAGGCAAGAGATAAAAGGATCATCGGAGATTGATAATTGAGTTTAGTTGATGGCTCAATCAAAATATACTAACGCCAGAAAAGGTGAGATTCTAAGGACCCCACTAGAGTGTGAAAGTTGATTTATATTTCTGAGAAAAAATACTTTGACACAATATGGGAAAGGTTGTTCCATGTAAAGATGCAAATCAAAAAGATTGTGGTAACAATTATCTTTGATCTTGGCTATCAAAAGAACTTAATTTCTGAAACATTGGTAAAGCACTTAGGATTGTAAAGAATTTTACATCATGAACCTTATCATTTAGGATGGTTACATAAGATGTAGAGCTGCAAGTCACTCACTAGTATAAGTTCAAACTTTGTCTTTCAAATCAATTTATGGACATTGAGTTGGAATGTGATGTTGTGCCATTAGATGTATTTGAAGTTATCATTGGGAGTCCTTATCTTTGGGATAGATATGAAAACTTCTTGAGAAGAGACAAGATGTGGAGGTTGATAAATGAAGGAAAATCCTACCTTATTAATAGCTACAAGGGTAAGAAGACAACATCCTTAATTTATGTTAATCAATCCAAGAGGTTGTTTAAAAAAAAGAAGGAATTTGTAATGTTGATTGTAAGAACAAGGAGGATAACACTATAGATACAAAGTCAAATGGAGAAATTGATATCACAATGAAGTACAAGGAAGACTAGAATCAACTTTTGTGCAAGTTCAGAGGTCACTTTTGCAAAGACAAAAGTGTTAACACCTACAAGGCCAATTGAGCATGAGATTCAATCGTTACTAGAATCACCATTACCAAATATTGCTCAGTATCAAAATTCTCTTATGGAGAGTCATGAGATAAAGAGACAGATACAAAAATTGTTGGATCAAGGGGTTATCAAACCTAAAATGTCCCCTTGTGGATCTTTAATTGTATTGGATCCAAACAAAGATGGGACTTGGAAAATGTGTGTCAACTTTAGGGCACTCAACAAGCTTACCATCAACCATTACCCATTGTGAATCATTGACAACTTGTTAGACCAATTGTAAGGAAAAAAGTATTTTTCCAAGCTCGACCTTAAGTTGGGATACCATTAGCTAAGAATTAAGGATGAAGACACTTGGAACATTTCTTTTAAAAGAAAGAGGGAGTTGCTTGAATGGTTGGTAATGTCATTTGGGCATACTAATGCACAAATCACATTTATGAGGTTGATGAATGAAATTCTTAGACCCTTCACTAACTCCTTTGTAGTTGTATATTTAGAGGATAAATTAGTATACAACATGACTTGGGAGGAACACTTTGAAGGAAGTGTTGGAAACACTCAAGGAGAAGACGTTGCAGTTGCACATGAAGAAGTGTGATTTTTCTACATATGTACTTCTTTATCTAGGATTCAAGATTGGTGGACTCAAATTGACTAAGATTTGACCCAGCGAAAGTACACTCCATTCAAAATTGACCTTCATCCATGTCACAAAGGTAAGAAGTTTCATCGACGCTTGTCAATGTTTATGAAAGGTTATTTCACATTTCTCAAAGATTGCTACACCTTTACAATCCTTCAAAATAGGAGAAAGCCTTCGAAATTTTTGGATGAAGAAGCCAGAGAAATCCTTCGACATATTATACAAAAATATTTGTCAAGCACTTGCGTTTGGACTTCCAAATTCACAAAATTCATTTGAGATTAAGGATGATACATCTAGTTATGCTATGGGGGTAGTACTCATGTAAGAGGGGAGACTAATTTCTTATCATTTGGAAACCTTTAATAGAACGATGTTAGGATACCCTATCTCTAACAAGGAGATATTATATTTACCTCGAGTAGTGAAGCATTGGAGAGTTTACATCCTAGGGAAGGAGACAATGATCCATATTGACCACATCCCTTTGCATTTTTTGTATATGCAAAGAAAGTTGTAGCACACACTTAAAGTTGTTGGAATTATTGTCATTGATGTCAAAGGATCAATGTTGCCATCAATGTCATATTACCGCATTACAATACACACAACATTTCCAAGATTGATATATATATGTGTGTGTGTGTTTACAAGTATATTAAAAAATGGGTGCATGTGAAAAAGTAAAAAGTGAAATGGTGGTTTCAAACCCATGGGTTTGGGTATTTTCCCATGGTATTTGGAAAAGTAAATAAAAAGGGGAATTAATTATTTAATTAATGGACATGTCCCTTCACGAAGGGTTATGCAAAAGTATAAAAAGAGAAAGTATTGAGAGAATGTGTGTGTGAAAAATGGATGAGCAAAGATTGAATATCATTCCAAAAGGGAAGAGTTGCGAAATCAAGTTTAAGTCAGCTTGATATTTTTTTGATAACTTATGTTCTCGGATGTTTTAGACCTTGAAATTTTGAAGAGACGGAGGAGAGATCTCTGGGTAAATGTGGTAAAAAATTCATATGTTGGTTGGCTATAAATTCATAGATATTCCATGTGGAAGTTAGGGTTCCCGAATGCTCCTAAAATTAGTTTTAAACATGCCAACTTGACACTTTCTCTATACCTTAATTTTTTGGATGTTGTAGACGGTGAAATTTTAAGGAGACGGAGGAGAGATCTCTAGGTACATGTGGTCAAAGTTTTAGATGTTGGTTCAGTACACTTTCAGATATATTCTTTGTGGAAGATAAGGTTTATGAATGGTCCTGAGATCAGTTTTAAATAGGCTAGTTTGACATTTTCACTATAACTTCTTTTCTGGGACTCTTTAGATTGTGAAATTTTTACAAAACAGAGGAGACATAAAATTACCTTTGGTAAAACTTTCATATGTTGGTTCATTGTAATTTTTGATATATGCTCTGTGGAATTTAGGGTTTATGAATGGTCCTGAGATCAGTTTCAAACAAGTTAGTTTGGAATTTTCACTTTAATTTATTTTCTGGGACTCTTTAGACTATAAATTTTGACACAACAAAGGAGACACACAAAATTTATCTCAGGTAAAAATTTCAAATGTTGGTTTGATGTACTATCTGAGATATGCTCTATGGAAGTTAGGGTTCCTAAATGATGAAATCAGTTTCAAACAAGTCAGTTTGGCATTTTCAATATAACTTCTTTTTTGGGACTCTTTAGACCGTGAAAATTTCAGAGAGCGGAGGAGACATACAGAAGTAACTCGAGTAAAATTTTCATAATCAAATTTGAAAAATTGGATACATGGCATGTTGTACAAGTTCTTTCTTGGAAATAGGCCCAAAACACCAAGCTTTGGGAAAATTATCATTTAGAAATTCAAATTTTGGTCAGACCTGGTAAAGGCAGAAGTAGTGAGCAGACCTGGTGAAGGTAGAAGTAGTGAGTAGACCTGGTGAAGGGAGAAGCAACAAGAAGACCTGGTGAAGGAAGAAGAAGCAAGTAGACTCGACGAAGGTTGGTGCAGCTCACACAAAGAGATTGGTGTCTCTTGCTAAGTTGGTGCTTAGTGGTGGGGATTGGTGTTTCCAGTAGATTAGTGTTTCCAATAGATTGGTGTCTACAAAGAGTAGGTTGGTTCCACTCAAACAAATAGATTAGTGTCTCTTGCTAAGTTGGTGCTTAGCGATGGGTATTAGTGTCTACGAATATCTGTAAGAGTGGGTTGGTGCCTACCAGGATTTGTACCAGTGGGGATTGGTGTCTCCAGTAGGTTGGTTCCTACAAATATTTGTAACAGTAGGTTGGTGCCTACAAAGAATTACAAAGAGATTTTTTGTGGTTTTCTCCTAAAAGGGTTTCCATGTAAATCTYGTGTTCCATGTTCTATAKTTAATAGACCTCATATGTGATTATTTTCTTATAGTTGATGAATGCTTGAAAAAGTAAAACAATGTCTTATATTGATTCACTTCTCGTCTCAGTATAAGTGTGTGCTCAACAATGTACCAAGTGGATGTCTTATCTATAGTTGTTTAACCTTATCATTAAGTACAAGAATGGAGTTACCCATATTGTTCATTTCTTATACAGACCATTGAAGTCGACAAGAGTTCCCACAACCATCATGCAACTACAACCTTTTCCATTTGAAGATATGTAGATTTAGTATGAAGAGGATGGAGAATTTCATTTGATTGTAGTCGAATTGCAACAATGAAAAAAGAAGCTCAACTACCATTTGAAATATGGCTTATTGTATAAGAATGATAAGTTATGTATACCCATTGGAGAATGTAGAACCATGTTCATTAGAGAACCCCATACTAGTAAAGTTGTTGAACATTTTGGAGCTAGAAAATACCTTATTAAAAATTACAAAGGTATGTATATTGGCTAAACACATCGACCAATGTTGCTAAATTTATCTAGGCAAATGTGTTTTGTTGTACATCAAAGCTTCCCAATATGAAATTGTGTCTATATATTCCTTTGCCTATATTGGGTTGACCATGGGAGAGCATTTAGATGGATTTCCTTAGAGGGCTACCAAAGACTAGACAAAGGCGTGATTACCTATTTGTAGTAATCAACAGATTCAACAAGATGAGGCAATTGATTTCTTATAAGAAGACTGCAATTAGAGAAGAAAGAGCTAAGTAGTTTTTCCAGAAGATATGGGTGCATTTTGGATTGCCTAAATCCATTATTTCCTACATAGATAGCAAATTTCTAAGTTGATTTTGGAAAGCGTTATGGGGTGTGATGGATACTAAGTGGAAAATGAGTACATCCTTTCATCTACATATCGATGGATGAATGAAAGTAGTCAATATCATTGTTGTTCATTTGTTGAGGGAATTGAATAGAAGACAACCTAAGTCATGGGATGAGAGCCTACCCTACTAAGTTACAACATTGTTATAACTAGGGGGGTTCATAGCTCTAACAATGAATAACCATTTGAGATCCGTTTGGGATTTTCCCTTGGGGTGCCCTTTAAAATTTCATTTTCTCAAAACCACTAGAGAGAAATCAGTGGAGGGAGACGATGATCAAAACAAATCCATAAGGGTCATTGAAATTGTTCATTAGATACATAGGCAAGGGAAGAGTAGTTGCAAAGAGCATGTAAAGGTATAAGGAGAGACAAGATTGAAATAAAGTATTGTATCAATTTTAGGTGGAAGATATGGTATGGTTACATCTCAGTGAGAAATGGATACAAGGCCCAAGGAAAAAGCTAAAACACATTAGGTATGGTCCCTTTGAGAATGTGCAGTAGATGGGGGAAATTCCATGCTCAATGAAGGGGAGTGAGAATTTCCAATGTTGCAAGATGTGTAGACTGAGTTGAAACATGACACTATTTTGTAGAGGAAGCTTTGTGAAACTCACAGGGTTAAACAAGAGTTGCTTAGAATTGGTCTAAAGGGCCAAGATCCTACAAAAGAAAAATGGTATCTATTGGAGGAGGTGAAGGATATATTTCCTCATCTTCAAAACTGATAAGTTTCAGGGAACCAAAATACTCCCATAAAGGGGAGGTTTCATTCGAAATTGGGTAAACTAGAAAAAACATAGAATACTAGAGGTAGGATCCACAAAGAAAGTTGATTCAACCAAGCAGACTACCTGACAAAGAAGAACTGACTAAAAGAAGATCAACAACAAATTGAACTAGTCTAGATCAACTAGTATGCACATATTTTGACCAACAACAAGGGAGATGTTCTCAATGTCAATGAACACGTGGATTGAAGGATTGGCAAGAGAATTGTCAGGATTGCTATGATAGTTGGCCATATATCAATGAGGAGGGGATGTTTATGTGGAATTCAATGACGAGGATGAGTCCATTGGATAGTGGCATCAATTACCAAAATAGAGTTGAATTATTTGATAACTAGAGGGACGTAAGAGCAACCAAATTGATCAAACTCATTCTTAGAAAACATGGTGGACTACATGAATAGAGGGGTTAGATGAGAGGATTAGAGATTGGACAACTTCATTGTGGAAGTCGATTGAAAAATCACAATTTGACTTAGACAGTTATTTTATTCCCAGTGTACAAGGAAGTTCCTTGTGGAAAGGACAAGCCTCGACTTTGTTACCAGAAGTTCAAAGATAGTGAAATGCAACCCTATGGATGTGGAATCCTAGAGCTAGTGTAAGTTTACAATTGTAAATACTCATTGATAAACTTTCTCTAAGATTTTCATAACAAATGAAGTTTATTTCCCAACAAGGGTTCTCCTTAAAAATATCTATGCACAATGTGATACATCCTTATGCGATTAACTATTTGTTCCTTATCATGTTGGATACTTAATAATGGAAGAAATCTAACCCATAATTTTCACTAAACATAGTTTCTTTTGTTTAATCGAATCCATGGTGTAGACACATTGGGTGATATCAACTTGCCCACTGAGAAATGGACCTAAATTTTATAAACTCAATATAATTCATGGATTATTATAGAAACAAAATCATTTCGAGCTTTGTAAAATATGCATACTTGGAAACCAAGCACATGAATAGTGTCCAAAGGGGAAAGAATTGTGTGCTATATAAGTTTTGGAGAACTTTGTGCATGTTGATTTATGGAACCCACAAGTCAACCATCAAGCAAAGGGAAGTTGTTAATAATGATAATTATGGATGATTACAACGGAAAGATATGGACATATTTCTTAATCCAAAAGTTTTATCAATTTAAATGTTTTCTTGAATTTAAAGCTCTAGTAGAGAAACAAAGTGGAAATACTTGATATCATATAGTGGAGGTGATCCAGATTTGGATCCAGGAGCTTGATAGGGCTCCGAAAAGCCTAAAAATAAATGTTCTCAGAATGATGTCGAAATGGACGTGTGCGAAGGCCTTGTTAATATGAACCCAACGCAACTTGAACAGGCTCAAACGAACATCGTATGCTCCTGATATCGCAATCTGAAGTTCAGGTCAAACTGGCAAAAAGTCAAAGTCAAAGTCAACAGTCTGTACTGCTGACGTCAATAGTACGTCAGCACGACAGGTGGAAGATGATGTCAGCAGGACATGTGGCAACACCAGGACATGCCACGTGGCAATCATTTTTGGATTTTTTAGGGGCTGATTTGGACCAATAAAAATTGGACACATGGCAGTGTACAAACATGACATGTGGCAGTCATACAACATGACACGTGGCAGTCGTACAACATGATGTGGCAGGTATGGTAATGATGTGGCAGGTATGACTAGGCAGTTGACTGTGTAGGTGACTGGTTTGATGGCTAAACAGTACGACCCATTCACAGGGTGACACATGGCGCAATCACAGGGCGCCACGTGGCACCCCGAATTTGGCCAAAGACGGTTGGGTAAAAGTTTGTTCTGCCTCCGGGGGAATTGAACCCGCGACGTCCGAGTAAGGCAATAGACTAGCAACAATTCGCTAACCAACAAGGCATGTGTGTTCCTTGTTCAAAAAAATGGCCAAAATTGTATTTAAGTTTGGATTGGGCATGAAATTTGGGATAAGCCCCGATCAGAGGGGGGGTTATCCACGCGACCATAGGTGCTAGACCAGGGGAGCCAGGCAGAGGATAAGGTCCTAGAACTCGGCCACATGGTGCTGCATGCGACCAAGGTCCCAAAGAAAGAGGGCTAGCGCGCATTTTTTCCCAAATGTGGGTTTTCTACCTTATTATTAGGTTTATTCATGATTTTTTATTGATTTTATTAACCAGTTTTGGTTATTTTTCCATCTCTTGGTGGACATTGGGCCAAATTGAATGCCACAAAAAGTGGGATGTTGGGATTTGATACCTCTACCTCATGGCTATATAAACTAAGCCATTGTGAGGTTTTAAACAAGCAAGAAGCAACAAAGAAGCTTGAAGCCAAGGTCAAGTAGTCTTGAGTAGTGCAAAGTAGTTGAGCTTTGGAGGCAGTTTCCGGGAGTTCTATTACTCTGTTTTCAGTGTCGTCTATTGCGTCAGGTTTCTGAGATAGAGCATAATATAGCTAGTCAGTCAAAGCCCTATATGATGTAATTTGAATACAGATTGTAAAACATTGAATATTGAATAGAGAAAGCCTCCCTCACTGAAGACAAAGGCCCGGAGACGTAGGCGAGATTGTCGAACTCCATTATCAACTTCTTGTGTACAATTGGTTGATGGTTTGCATTCTTGTGTTATCTATTATTTCTCTTAATTATTCAAGTCTTTGTCGTCTTTATATTCACATGCATTGTCAGTAAAAGGTCTTGATTAAATTGAGGTTATAATGTGTAATTGCTAAGCTTTGATTTTCGGATCAAGTGGTATCAGAGCAGGCTGACATTTGCAGGAATTGTGAATATGGGAAAAATCTTGAAGAGAGATAGACTCCAGGAGCTCGAGGAGATCAACCAATACATGCAACAAGAGAATGCTGAATTGCGAAGAATAGTGCAGATTATCGAGGAAGACAGGTAAAGAATGCGAACATTGATGTTGGCAATGGAAGCAAGGCCAGTTGGAGGAATTCCTTTAGTTAGAAGCCCGAGCCCTGTCAGGGATGATGGAACTCATCCATTCCGGAGGCAATCAAATGAGGAGGATTCATATACTCCTGCTACTCTGGTTGAGGATCATTCGATAGGAGAGGCCATTGGCACATTCTCTTCGCCAGTAGAAAGCATTGATTACACTCTAGCCTCACATATAGATGATCAGGAAGTGGAGTCCAACCATCCAGAGATAGCAGCATTTGAGAAACATACCAAAGGAGTCGGTATGATAATGTTATCAAATTTCGGATACCGGAAGGGGAAAGGCCTTGGAAAATATGGCCAAGGCAAAGCCAAGCTGATTGAAGTGCATGAGCATCCACTCTTGGAAGGATTGGGATATGTAGGAGGATCTTTTGAGGACGAGAGTCCGGTGATTCGGTGCACACACTGTCAAAATTTTGTGTTGGCAAATATTTAACAGACAGCGAATGGCATAAGTACAGGAAGAATGTAACAGACGAGCATAAGTAAAGATGGCATGAATACAGGAAGAATGTACAGAGGATTGTTAGCATGTTTTACAGGCAACATATACTTGTCATTGATGGAAAGTACAGTAGTGATGATGGCTTGAGTACAACAGTGATGATCAGCGATGCAGTGATAATCAGGGAAGAGCAACAATCGTGTTCGTTGGATCTCTTCCTAAATTCCCGATGGTCGTCATATCTGAATAAGAGCATGCTGAAGAAGTAGGCCCGTAAGGTTTGAGAAGCATTTCTATTCGTTGGATACCCTTCAAATTCCCGATAGAACGAGGGTCATCATATCTGAATGTAGACAAGAAGAGCGCACTAAAGAGGATGACAGATCTCAGACGTTAGATCCAAGTGTAGGAACCAACCATCGTTGGATCAAGGAGAACCTGCACGCTCTTTAAAGTACAAGGAGAAGTGGGTGTACAAAATTCCGAAAGAAGGAGGACAGTCCATGTCAAAGTTTCGGGGATCGAGAGTTGGAGATGTCAAGTAATATCATCCACAGGAATCTCGATTTCGCGATATGCAAAATCGTGAATTAATCGCAGCCGTTGAATCAAGATCAGATCTGGACCGTTGATCCAACTCCATATCGGAGTTTCGCGAATCATGACATGGAGAGACAAGAAAACAATGCAACAATGCCAAATTCGTGATATGCAAAATCGCGACTTAATCGCAGCCGTTGAATCAAGATCAGATCTAGACCGTTGATCCAACTCCATATCGGAGTTTCGCGAATCGCGACATGGAAAGACAAGAAAACAATGCAACAATGTCGAAATCACGATATGTGAAATCGTGATTTAATCGTAGCCATTGAATCAAGATTGAATCTGGATCGTTGATCCAAGTCCATTTCAGTGTTTCAAAGATCGAGTGTTGGAGATGTCAAAGAATATTAACATCAAGAATCTCGATATCGCGATATGTGAAATCGCGACGTAATTGCAACCGTCAGATCAAGATGTGATCTGGATCGTTGATACGACTCCATTACGGAGTTTCGTGGATCGAGACTTTGAAGTGAAAAAAACACTGAACGTCAAGAGTGTCGAAATCGCGATGTGTGAAATCCCGACTGAATCTGAACCGTCAGATCAAGATATGATCTGGACCATTGATCCGACTTCTTTATGGAGTTTCGTGAATCGGGATTTGTAAGTGATAAGAACATTGAACATCAGGTATGTCGAAATCGCGATATGCAAAATCGCGGAATGATCTGAACCATCAAATCAAGTGTTGATCGGAGGGTTATTGTTCTCTCTCACAGTTAACTCCTCAGTTTCAAATCTGTTAGCGAAACGGACTCATGATTACCGATTAGTTGGCGTTTCAGTTGCTGAGACAGTTGTCTCCCTTTTGCCTAAGGAGATGGGAAGTTGAACCGTCGTGAGTGTGTATAAAAGAAAATGAGACAGACATCGTGGGGTTGGTTGTTCTATATGAGAAATGAATAAAACTGTAAGAAAGGGAAGATCAGATAGTGTAGAGTGAGATGGAGAATATGCACAGTGTGAGACAAAACTCAGGGAAGAGTAACTGAAGATGAAGAAAACTTGAAGCTGAGCATAATTACAGAAGAAGTTGATGCAGAGCAGACCTGCTGAACAGACAGAGGAAGAAATGAATT
>ML826033.1:58150-73956 GCA_009831015.1 Picea engelmannii | reverse complement strand
GTTGATGCAGGACAGTCTTTTCCTCTTGTGGTTAACGGAGGAAATGGTCCGGACAATCATTCCTTAGGGTTTATACATTCTCTCCAGGGCGCACTTTGATTAGTGTAGGAGAAATGGCCCAGGGTGGGGAATGGTCTAGGACAGACATTCCTTAGGGTTTATACATTCTCTCCAGGGCGCACTTTGATTAGTGTAGGAGGAATGGCCTAGGGTGAGGAATGGTCCAAACTCAGACATTCCTTAGGGTTTATACATTCTGTCCAGAGTGCACTTTGATTAGTGTAGGAAGAATGGCCCAGGGTGAGGAATGGTCCAGGCTCAGAAATCAAAAACAATCCTTCTTCCTTGTTTCAGAAGAATAGGGCAGATAGCCCATTGCTGATGAGGGCAAATATTCTTTCAAATCTCACAAACGTGAGTGAAAGATTGGCCCAAATGATTCAGTTTATTTTTAACAATATTTTCTGTGCAGGATGGCATCAGATGATTGTTATGGAGACTACCTGTCTCCAAACAGTAAAGATATACTACTGTGGTGGATATGTTCCACTATTTTGATGCAGATATTCTTTCAGAGCTCACAGATGTGAGTGAAAGATTGGCCCAGACAAATCAGTTTATATCATAACATTGTTTCTATGCAGGTTGCTATCAGATGTTGGTTATGAAGACTGTATGACAGTAGATGAGGACTACTATGGTGGATATGTTCCATTGTTTGCAACCATACGTTGTTGATCAAGTACTTGTGTGTTACTTGGTGTGGTAGTAAACCACTGGATTGTAGTTATGTACTACTATGGATAGACACAGTTGTGTTCTATTTCTGTTCTAACTGCCTTGAAGACTATCAACAGTTTATTGAAAATAATCACCATCCAGACGAATGATGAACAGAGATTTTCCAGACGGAAATTGGTTTAGAGCATTTACTCCTCTAGATTATAAGAGTGGCTCCTGTATCACTCTATGGTGTGAGTGACTTATCCAACATCATGTCTAATTACTCAGATGAAGTATGGTTCCGAGATGATGCAGCTGATGGTGATGGTGATGCTCATGATCTAGTCATGAAATAGTCTAGACTACTATATTGATGCTACCGGGTAAATGGTATGTTTTTGTGCTCAAGTCCATTACCTGTAATACCTCCCTAGCTACGAGGGAGTGTTAATATTATGGTAGTTGCGGGAGGTATTTACCTCCATGTGTGAACCTGACGAGAATAGAAGACTCCGGAGAGCAAGAGAAAACCCTAATGAGTTGGCTAATGACCCTAGAAGTCTTGTCATCTCAAGAAGATAATTTATATTAGGTTATTAGCCTCCAAGAGAAGAAGTCGGCTAGAAATAATAATAATATACTGAACAGACACATATCCAAAAGGAGAAGTCGGCCCCAGTAAATCTGGCAGAACCAGTATAAATACAGGGCGCCAATTCTCATTTGACAGCATCTCAGAATTGTAGTTGCCAGTTTGGTGCGCACATGTGGAGGAGAGTTGCAGTTGCAGCTAGTTTTCAGTATGAGCTTGGACTATCTGATCAGCTATTGTTGGTGCGCTATCCTTGGAGGAAGATGCGCTACACCTTGTTTGGCTATCTAGCCTAGGGTTTGCTTCCAGAGTAATTCTCAGTCAATGTTAAGGTGCTCGGAGGGTGGCTTCGGCCTATGGTTGGGTGACGAGGGTATCATCAATGGTAAAACAAGCACACCATCTTCTATATTCTCACAAGCAGTATACAGGAGTCCTCGTTGACACATGGTGGTGTACGGTGGAGCTTCGGGGTGTTTCCTCCAGGGAGACCTCCTAACAAACTCCTTGATTTTATCATTAGGATTGAGGAAAACCATGGATTGATGGACGTTGAGATGCCTTGGTTGATTAGGGTGCAATGTGAGTATAATGTTCAGATGATTATGATCAGAGTAGTGCAGAGTCAGCTTGGTGGCAGCTCTTTGAGATTGACATGGGACCCTGGGATTTCAGTGATTGACAGCTTGACAACCAACACCAATGGGATTGTTGGTCTATGTAGATTTGGTTTTGGGGAGGAGTGGTCTTCCGAGGAGTTGGTCGAGTTCATACAACTTATAATCACTTGGTTGATCAGAGACAATTAGGCCGGATCTTGTGATAGCACCTCGTAGATTCGTGCTATGAGCGGAGGATACTCCACATTTTCCAGGTTGGTTTGGGACCCCAGTATCATTTTTAGACAGGTTCAGTCGATAGAGCGTCAGATTGTGATAGCATTGCTTGAGGACAAGCAATCTTGGGGCGGGAGGATTTGTAATGTCCCCTTTTTGGAAAAATTAAATATTTAATTAATTATTTCATTATGTTGCCTAAAGTTAAATTTGGAAACTAATATTTAATTTTAAGTGACTTAATCAAAATAACCTTATAAAGTCACTTCATTAAATAAAGTGCTCTTCTAGAAGCTTTGAGAAGGTTGGGTTAGATCTCTCTAGAAAGATCCACGGAGCCTTTAAAAGGAGAGGAGAGCAAGTCATTTGGGGAGATTGGATTTGGATCATTTTCTTGTGGAGTGTTCGGTGAGCCATAGTTTTCTTTAGGGTTTTGGAAAAACCCTTCCATTTTGGTTTGGATTCGGTGGTGAAACCATCCATCCTAGTTAGATGAGGAAGATCCAACCAAGGTCTTCAGTTCTAATTTCATCTTCAACATTCTATTGGAGAGTCTATGGCATTGTTCCATGTTATGATTTTGTGTTGTTATTGGTGTATTGCAGCTGCCCTGGCAGCCATTTATGATTTGTATGGTTGTATTCAGTGTTTTCATAATAATAAAATGCCCATGTTATCTCTTCCATTTTATGTATTTGGTGCGTATGAAATGTGTTTGACGAAATTACAAGGGTTTACAGCCAAGTTAATGCAATAAAATTTATATTTTATTTAAAACCCTAGTTTATTATCCACGGGATATTACACATACATAACCAGGTTCCATAATCATTCACTGCTGCATTATTTGGTATATTTTATTGTGTTACTGCTGTCCTAAATTTATTTATGCCATATCTGTTTTGAATCACAAAGATGGTGTCTATTATAAATATTAGCAAAGATTAGAAGTGCTCTGAATTTTCTGTTAAAATATCAATTTGCAAACTGTTTGACAAATTGTCTACATAACATAAGTCAAGAAAAAACTAAAAAAAATAGTGGGATCATTACAGCACTACAAATAAATATCAACATATACTCCAACTTGTATCAATTTTATTACTCTATAAGATATGAAGACCCATATGAAAGAGAATAAACTAATGAGAGAGAAGGAAACATGTGTTAAATAATGACAAACAGTTTTGGAATCCATCTTAACAACTATACCCACATGCAAAGACAAATGAGAACGAGGAAGAATCTAAAGATTTTAACTGCTAAAATAAAATCATAGATTAGATAAAAGACAGATGATAGATGATAGATAAAAGACAAAGTGCAGAGAACATTACTTTTCAGGATGATTTATATATAGTCTGTTGACATACTTCGGTACAGGATCTGGAACGAAAAATTCTGCTGCAGTTCGGTCAGGAATGCCAATTTCCCATATAGTAGGCCCACCTTTTGGTGGTTCATATATGAGATCACCAAGATCAGTTGATGAACCTGCATACATAAAATTGTTTATCTGATTTTGCAGCAACACCAAAGCCATACGCAGAGACTGATAACTTGCAATTATACAGTAGTTGTCATATTCATCTTGAAACAAACAGACCAAGATATTATAGTGATACAAATAGGAAATAAAAGGGAGAACCAAGTGAGAACTAATTGAATAATAAAGTTATTGTTTCGGATGGGGCGACACCTGGATTAGAAGAGGACAAATGGCTGATGGACAGCAGACGTGAGCCCTGTTACCCCTCCCCAGAGGACAGGTTGAAGACCCTGCCCAAACAGGTTTTGTTTGGAGGATGATGGCTTAGAACACATATTTTTGTTTTTTTGGATACATATTGTTCATAGATTATATTTTGTTGGCATCATCATCTCACATTTTCAAGGCTTGCACCATGCACATGTGAATTTTGGTAGAATGCCGGGTGCCTTCATGGGGTTTTGCTTAGCATTATGCAATCTTGATTAACCCCTAGCACATTGTATGGAGAGGGAGACCCATCAACTTAAGGTTTTCCCTAAGTATTTTGGTTCATTATTGGATTTGTTGCTTGGATGTTGAGCATGTATGCATTCATGATAATGAACATTAGAGAGGAACACATATTAACTTAGGGATTCCTAAGGTTTGGCATTGTATTAGTTGAATTGTGCATCTTGGGATTGGTGATGATTTTCTTGAATGGATGAGACGTTCTCTTGAGGAGTGTTCCACTTTGTGCACACCCTCCTAGGGTGCCCTTCTTCTAAGATGGTGTTGGATTGTTGAATTTGGTCAAGCTCCCATGTTTTGGCACATTTATTGAGGAAACCTAACTACCTTGCACATTCTACTAGGTCACTCCACTTTTGTTCCATGGTTTTGGGTTACAACACACGGTTTTGGATCTTGCTCACATTGGTTTGATGGACATTCTCCTAGGTCATCACACTTATGGCTCATCGTTTGAGGAGGATTGGTTGTTTGCACATGGATCTATGCCTTACACGATCTTAGTTCGTCCCTCACTTAAAGGTTGTTATAAAAACCAAAGTGGCCTTTGCACACCTAAGTCACCTGACACAAGGACACGGGACATGGAGGACACAGAAATACGAGTGCCCGAGACATGACGACCCCAGAAACAAGACACGAAGGACACGATATATATATATATTAAAAACATTACAAATTACACATACAAAAATGAAATATAGACATAAAGATTCAAATTTTGTTAGAAACTAGAACATTTACATGATACAAATTCAATCATACAACTAGTTATTACTTACCAGTACTACATCAATGATGATCAAATGACAAACACACAAGAAATTAGAACCATAAGCTGCAGTTTTCTCATCAAGTCATCAAAATCAAAATTTATTACATAGATATTGAGTCATTGATACTATAGTTGGAATGCCAATGGAAAATACAAAATAGCGTAGATACTAGAACCGTAGACGAAAAAATATCATAGCTCATGAGTAGTGCTCCATGTCATAATCATCAAAATCAGCATCATTCCCATTGCTCTCTCCTCCTCCTCCTCCTCCTCTATATCCAATCTAATCTTTGCATCTGTTGGTGTGGAGGATGACCCCTCAAGAGGATCATCATCAATAAAAGTGACCGGCTCTAGCATTAGTTTATTAAGATCCAAGTTGGCTAACACCAACTCAACACTTCTATCCAAACCCATATCATCAAGAAACACATCCCACATCGTTGTCTTTCCCTTCAACCACACTGTAATGTTCCCAAACAGATTTGCTTGGAACATTGGGGTTTTTATGTGTTTTCTGGTTGTGGTATTTTGTCAAACACTTTGCAGATTTTAGTCTTATTTGAGTTTCACTAGGTTGATGGTGTTTGTTCTTGTTTTGTATGTAGCAAATAAAAGATAACAATATACCAATGGAATATACTCAACAGGGTCTGTTGACCACCTATTTCAACTAGGGGGTCAACTCCATGTGCCATGAAGCTGTGTACCTGATGGTGCAACCAAGTTGAAGACTTTCTGGTTCTACAAGGCAGTTTTTGCTCCCAACACTTCTTTTTGTAATTGGAATTTCCGCTCCCCTGCGTGGGATAATAATGTCATGGTTCTGTATGGATCATATTTTAGGTTAGTTGCCTAGGAATTTGTCATTAGGGAAGTCCTTTCATCGAGAGTGTTTTTCTCCTCAGGTAATTGATTTGGCCTAACCAACCATTTTAATTACCCTTGAGTTTTTCATTCACAATAATCCTCCAAAGTGGTGAAAGGCGTTCTAATGATCAAGCCCAATGGGTGACTAGGGTCTAGGAATATTGTAAATGACCATGCTAGACATCTCCTAGAGTCTTGCGGAATTCCGTCGAATCTAAGTGGTTTTTTTGTTTTTTTTTAAATTACCCAGTTAATGGTAATTTTAATTAAATTTGATGTAAAAATGTAAACACTAGGTGCTAGGGGATTTTGATAGGGGTGTGAGTACTCAAAAGAAATGGAATGAGACACCCTGCACCCTTGGACCAAGTTTCAACTCAATTGAACAAGTTTTTCTAGGTCATTGTCCATGAGGAGTCCAAGTCAGTCTTAAGTCAACAATTTAATTGCTTAATTTGGCTAAGTCAAAAATGTCAAAAATTGTAAAATTAACAAAAAGGTTTGAGAAAGAGTGGGAGATGATGCCTAACCATTTTCCTAAGTTAGAGAAACACTTTTCTAACTTAAACCAACCCCCCCAACACCTAGCAACTACCTCACGTCACTCATCCCCCCAGGTAAGTTGCGCCCCCCTTGATGAGGAAACCACCCATACTCAAAAAATAAATTAAAGAAACACCCAAGCTTCAAAAGTGCGCCCTTCTAGTGATCTAACATGAAGTTTGACTTGTCAAAAAGTTGTTTCCCCTCTCACACCCTCAATCCTCAAAAACCCTAGCCTACCAAAACCCTAAAAGTGTCTCTTTCTTGACTTTGTCTTTCTTTTTGGATGTGTGACACTTGGAGCTCATCCAAGGGAAGACTTTCCTCTCTCCCAAGTATAAAATAATTCCTACCCCCTCTCATTTTCACATCTATTCTTAGTGTAAAGTTACTATGCCCAAATCTCTCCCACTCTTCTCTCTCTCCCGTCTTGCTCTCTTTCATTTCTCAAGCTTGTAGCAAGTATTTGTTCAAGCTTGCTTTCAATAAAAGGAATCTTTGGAGGAATTTGGTGTGCATTGGGAGTACTCATGGTGCATGGATTGGATCTTCATTGGAGGTGACTTGTATTATTGTTTTTTTTTTAGTTTTTGCTTCTATATCTAGAGTAGGAGATCCAAGCAAAGTATTTTGCTTGGATAGATTTATGGTAATATTGCTATAGATCTTGGTGAAGTAGTTTCTTTTGTTATGAAAAGTATTTTGTTAACATACTTCAATCTACTCACCTCCTTTCTTGTCTTGTAGCTTGATCTCTTCTATTTGCAGGTCACTAAGGGTTGGAAAGGGACAAATTTCAAATCTAGAAATTTGTCCCTTCACCCATTTAAAGCCCTCTTAATATTTTTGTTCTCTTTTATACATATGTCTGTAGTATTTTTGGGTATATTTTTGTCATAGAATAGTTCTTATATCATCTATTATATGTAGGTTTTTGTACTAAAAATTTCTGGTTATTGCTAACATTCCAAGTTTTTTGGTTATTTTGTAGCATTTCCAGCAAGTTTTACTTGATGTTTTTCTGCAAATCTGAACCAGTGAAGGGGAGGTGCTTCCCATTTGGGGCCACAAAACATCAAGAAACAACCTCCCAAGTAAGGGTATTGAATGCCCTCTTCTTCTTCTTCATTCTTACATTGTAAGCAAACCCAAAGAGAGTCTCTTGAGCTTGCATTTCTCAAAGATTTTAAAATTTCTGCATTTTTTTTAATTCTTTTTGCCTACAACTAGCAAAGAGGCTTGGATTTGCCACCCATGCTAAATCGTAAGGCTAGGACTGAGAGTTTATTTTCTATTTTAAGCTTTCATTTTTGTTGCCCCACTTGTTCTTAAGACAAGGTTGAAAGGCTAGGATCTTTGCTTTTCTTGTCAAGCATTTGTTTAATTTATTTCACCCACTTTGACACAAAATCGATAGGCTAATCCTCCTCCTTGTGCCTTAGTTGAGGTTGCTAGTTTTATTTTCAAGTATTGTTTGCCCCACTTGTCCTTAAGACAAGTTGAGTGGTTAGGAGATTGTCATTTATTTTTCAAGCTCTTATTTACTTGCATTCTTTAATGTTTTTTTTGCCTACACCTAGCAAAGAGGCTTAGCTTTGCCACCCATGCTACATTGTAAGGCTTGTCTATAGCTTAGTTTGTTTTTCTTAAATCTTGTTAATAATTGTTTAATTTCTAGCTTCTCATTCTTTAATTTGTTTTGCAAAGTCATTTAATATTTTTATCTCTTGCTTAAGTTGTGCAACCATCTATTTGATTAATCTATCTTGTATCTTAAGTAGAGATCTTTCACTTTTCATTTTTATTTCAAGTATTCATATTTGCAATCTAGACTAGGAGGACAACTTATCTAGTCAAATTAGGCACTTTGGACTGATACAACTTTCTCCACCAAAAAGGAGGCTTGTGGAGGCTATAGGGGGTGTTGAGTCAGGGATGACCTCACGGCACTAGGCGTCCCCTCTACTTGAGATCACAAGTTTTCTGGGTTGACCTGTGGAGCTAGGGAAGGGCCTTGTTTGTCTTTCTTCTTGAGCACCCAACAATCATTTTGGCCAAAGCGGTAAGAGTCTAGGGGTAGTCACATAGCCTAGGTTTGTTTGACATTAGCTTAAGCCCCCCTAATCAAAGAGAGACTCTTAAAACTTTTCTAAAATTTATCTAATATATTTCACAACACTTGCACTTTATTTTCAGTATCTTTCAGTTGTGTAGACCTTGTTGTTCAAGGCTTTCATTTACATGCTTATGGTTTTAATTCACTAGCATTTCATTTCAAGTTGAGCATTTACTTTCAAGTTCATTGTGGTTAAAGTGGTTTATATGTTCAAGGGAAATCTGCTATCAAGTTACGCACCATCTTTTTGGGACACTTGGTAAGTGGTTTCCCCCCTTGCTTCAAAAGTTGTGCACTTCCTCTTGTTGGCTCTTTCATCTGTTGAAGTTGTGCACTTGTTCCTTGTTGGTTCTTGCATTCACTAAAGTTGCGCACCTGCTCCTTTTTCCAGCTTTTCCGAGCTAAAAGATTCATGGTTAATTAGTTGTCTTGTTCATTGGATTTAGTTTATATCTTCTTGTATATTTGTCTAACTCATCTTTTTTTCTTCTTGATATTGTAACTTACCTTTACATTGTATATTTGTCATTGCTTTATTTCATCTTGTAACTTAGTGTATAGTTATTATTTTGTAATTAGATCTTTTAATTCTTGTAATTCTTTGTATAAACTTAGTTGACCCCTTGCCCAACCTTTAGGCACTAGTCTTAGTTGACCTTAGGGAAAGGATTTAACTGTCATTGAAATTGTGCATTTGCATTGTTGTTTGCAATATAGGTTAGATTTCCCCCTAACTTAACAAAACTAAAATTAACTCCTAGACTTCACTAAAAACTGACATAGTAAATAGGGTCTACCCCCCATGTCTTCCCTAGGAGTAAGCCTAGATGGAATAAGTCCAAATCGAGGTGACAAGTGGGTTTGGACTTAGGCATTGTGCCTCCAAGGACACACCAAGTGGATTGAAACTTTTCCATGTTTGTAGGTGTGTACAAGGACGACAACAGAGTGCAAGACAAATAACACAAGAAATAGCTTCAAATACCTCAGATCTGATTTTATTTATAATAATAGCTGACCTCATACAAAATGGAGCAGATCTGGAATACATATAATAGAATAGAGTGTGTGGTTGATGATGCCTCCAAGATACAACATAGAGATGAATATTTAGGCTTCCAAAGGCCTCTCCAAGATAAATACCAAGCAACACTGAAGTCCAATTGTTACCCTCTGCTGTAGGTGATGCCCTCTCTGGCACAATGCGCATTTCCTAGCTGGAATAGACCAAGGAAAGTACGGCCTCCTCTCTAATGGCCTCAAACCTCTGCAAAACTCTATGAGATGGTAGATCTAGTGATGGCAAGGTGATAGGAGTAGTCTTTGAGAGGTAGCTCAACTGGAAGACCTCCAAACAACAATGTCTCTAAGAACAGATGTGCCCTCACTAGTTGAAGCAAGCCAATAATTCGGCCTCCAAGAATATGGCCTCTAAGTCACTAAAACCAACTACCAAAAGGTAGATCGGGGGTTAGGAAACCCCTATGCTGTAATGTCCCCCACCTCTTGATGAAGAGGTTTGGAGAGAATCAATAGTCTAGCTATCCCCACTAGACTATAGTCTCATGCATCATGGGGACAAAGTCAACCAGAAGTCATTTCCTAAGCACAGAGTTATATTACTGAGTTGACTTTGTGTGAAAAAAGGTAACTCAACGAAAGAAAAGAACATGTGGAGAAAGCCAGGAGTTAACCCTAGGGGTTAACTAACTCAAAAAAAGAATAGACTCGGGGTATAAAAGAAAGGAAGGGTGAACTTCTAAGGTATTCTGGATTATTATCATATTTTCATTTGGGCTCTTGAGCACAAGCAGTTTTGAGGATTTTGAGACTAAAACCCTATAGATCAACTCGGTGGTGAAAGATTCCACCTTCCTTGATCCAAGCTTGGTCGCGGAGGTGAAACAATCCTCCCACACCATTCTACAGTGTTACAGAGGTCAGATCTATTGGTAGAAAAATACTAGTACACAACCTAAGGGGGTTTCCAGCAGGAGGGCTCACCACCTTGTGGGGATCAATTCGATCTGAAGTAAGGAGGAGGTTTTTGGGCAAAGGAACATCTGGGTTTTCTTTGTATGGTCCAGGGCATCATTTCTGGTCTATTCCGGAGGAGGTTTTACCAGTAAATTATTTCCTAGAGATTGGCACGAGTTGGGGTAGAGAGGGGCGCACTGTAGAAGGCGGTTCTCATCATTTGGTGGCTCAGATCTTCATAGTTCATCTTGAGACTTCACGAGTGGGGTTGCATTGCCCCGATCTATCATCTCAGTGATTTTTGTAGCAGTTGGAGGCCTCTAGAGGTGAGGCCGAAATATTGGAGCTTCAGTTAGCCAGGGGGGCGCAAACCAGTTAAGGTTTTTCCCATGTGGCGGCCCAAAACCTCACCATTTAGTTTGAGACTTTGCTAGGAGGGTTCTCGTGGCCCGATCTACATTCCGAGAGATTTTTGAGTCATTTGGAGCATAGGAAGAGGAGGGCCGAAATCTAGGGTGTCTACAGCCACTAGGACAATGCACAACTCAAGCAGTTTGAGGGTTTGGCATTACATTGAGCCGGGGTTCCATCTTATTAGTCTTCTCCTGCAACTATTGGCCTTTGGAAGCTTGTATCTTCTCTTCAGAGTGCCTTTGAAGGATATTATCATCAATATTGATTACTATTGTAGCAGTTATCATTCCATTTTGGATACTATTGTGGTTTTCTTCCATATTTGCAGATCTTTGGTTACAGGATCTATCTACTATCTAAATAAAGGTCAGATCTGACATTATTGGCTCTATATTGGTGTTCCTTATTGTATCTTGTCTTTGTTTATGGTATATGCTTCAGATCTATCACTTCATTTCTATAATCTTCATAATATAAACCCTAATGCACAACTCTATGCAAACATATAATCCAACAACAAATAAATAGTGAACAGTTAGTGTTTCCAACAAAAAATTTGGCTTGGGAACATTACAATGGTATCAGAGCGTTGATCCTTCCCACCAATTGGGATTAGCGCATGTAGAAGTTCAGTGGTATTTACATGGGAAGACGCAGAAAGCAGATAGGTGAAACAGAGGCAGAGATGGAGGGTTCAGGTGAGGACAGTGAGCCATAGATTCTAGCAGGTTTTGCAAAGGATTTACAACACTCCATAATTCAGACACAAAGTGCACTTGAACATCATCTACAGGAAAATCAAGAAACTATGCGCAAGGGATAAGTTGAAATGAGATAGACCTTGGAGAGGATAAATGCCAGTCAAATGAATATTGTGCAACTCCTACTATAGATAACCCAAGGAGGGAAGGGACCAAAACTTTATGCAAACAAGGAAGCCAGTGGATCTCATGGGGGTACTAGACCTCATCAGGAGCATAACCCTCACTACCACACTGAGGGACAAAGATATGGAGCAGTTCCTCAGGAGCCAACACACAATACGGCCACCCCTAGACCGTACCTACCCACATTCTTGGATAACCAGCCACAGCGCAACTATGAGGATGAAATTGAAGACAATTTTGAGCAGTATGTCAGGGAATATCACGCATTGAGTGCAGGATTCTAGAGGAAAGTCACACTGGATTAGTATTGTGGGATCAAGTTCAGGGGTAAGCCTAAACAGTATCAAAGGCATAACTATGAACTGGAGCACAGGGTAGGCAAGATGGAAATCCCATACTTTGATGGATCTTCCAAGGTGACTGCGCAAGCATAGGTGCAAAAACTTGATACCTACCTACAGCTTAACCCCATGAGAGAGATGGATGCCATCAAGTTTTCCACCGTGTACTTGGAGGGAAAAGCTCGTGATTGGTGGTACCATGGGTTAACTACACTGGGTCACAATCAGATCACAACTTACACTGAGTTTACACAAAGGCCCATTGACAGGTTTGACCAGGGGGATCCAGAGATACCTTTTAGGGAACTCACCCAACTTAGACAGACATGATCACCGAAGGTATACATAGAAGACTTTAAGAGGATAGCAGTTATGGTGGAGGATGTGTCTCAAGTGAGACTTATGATGTTCTTCATAGAGGGGTTGATGGAGCCCTTAAGCGGTTGGGTCAAGGATTTTAAGCCTACCAACTTGCATGATGTTGTATGGAAGACTAGGGATTTGGGATCAATAAAAAAGACAAGATTTACCCCTAGACCTCCTCCAAACCAAGGGGCAGAGACCAAATACCTCCTATGAACCAAGGGAGGAGAGACCAAAGGGGGTTTGACTGGGGAAGAGGTAAAATGGATGAGACCACTAGGAGGGAATTGAGAAGGAAGCAATTGTGCTTCACCTGCAAAGATCCTAGGGATCCAACAAAAAAGTGCATGGGCAAGGGCAAGGCTCACTACATTGAGGTGATCTCTGATGATGAGGAGGAGGAAGGTTTTGGCCATCTACAAAACATAGAGGGAGATCCCACAGAAAACGCAGAAGAGAAGGATGCAAGTCACGACCTTGTAGAAGATGAGAAGGTAACACTAACATCCATCAGCGAAGTACCTAAATTCAACACTTTCGGGATGAGAGGGGTGCTACAAGGGAAGAAGGTTTCAGTTCTAATCGATGGGTTTGCTTCACACAACTTCATTGATTCATCCCCACTGCAAAGGAGACACATACCTATAGTTGAATTTAAGGGATTTCATGTGGAGGTAGCAGCGGGGTGCACTATGCCTTTTGACAGATACATTTCGGGTATGAAGCTTACATTGGGCAAGCATGATTTGGCACATGATTTCTATGTTATGGACCTTCCAGACACCAACATCATCGTTGGAGTTCAATGGCTTAGTACGTTGGGGTCAATCAATACAAATTACAAGACCATGGAGATGTCTTTTACAGAGGAAAATGGGAAAAAGGTGGTTCTCAAGGGTATGACAAGCAACACACCAAGAGTGGTGACAACAAAGCGCATGGAGGCCATCTTGAGGAGGGAAGACATTGCTTATGCAACAGAGTGTAGAATATCGGTTAGGGTGGATAAAAAAGGGGAAACTCACTACTCACCAGAGATTCAGAGAATCATTAACAAGCACAACAAGGTCTTTGAACCCATACCACCAGGAGCACCACCAAACAGGGGGTTTGAGCACATTATAGAGTTGGAGGGTGCGAAACCTGTCATCACCACTCCCTACAGGCACCCCAAGAAATATAAAGACGAGATTGAAAAATCCATTAAAGAACTATTAGACATGGGCCACATTAGGCCAAGTTCCATCCCCTTTGCATCTTCAGTAGTGTTGGTGAAAAAGAAGGATGGGACCATGTGCATGTGTATTGACTACAGGGATTTAAATAAGAAGACCATTAAGAATAGATACCCCATCTCAAGGATTGATGAGCTATTGGATGAGCTCCATGGGGCTATATACTTCACAAAGATTGACTTCCGCTCTGGTTATCATCAGATAAAGATGAGGGAGAAAGATGTCCCCAAGACTACTTTTCGATGTCACTATGGACACTATGAGTTCTTGGTGATGCCTTTTGGGCTGACTAATCCCCAACCACCTTCCAATATTGCATGAATCATGTTTTCAACAAGCAACTGAGGAAGTTCCTCTTAGTCTTCTTTGATGACTTGTTGATCTATAGAAAAACTTGGGAGGAGCACCTTCAACATGTAGAGAAGATTTTGGCTATCATGGAAGAGCAATCTTTATATGCTAAGGAATCCAAATGTGAGTTTGGAATGACAAAGGTCCTTTATTTAGGGCACATCATGGGAGTGAAGGAGGTACAGGTACACCAAGAGAAGATACAAGCTATACTTGACTAGCCCACACCTAAGACACTCACAAAATTGAAGGGGTTTCTGGGCATTTGTTGCTATTACAGGAGGCTTTTCAAAGGCTTCTCTCAACTTTGTGCACCTTTGACCGATTTGACAAGGAAAGGGGCATTCAAGTAGAGTCTGGAAGCACAGTTGGCCTTTGAAAAAATGAAGAAGGTGATGAGTACTTGTCCAGTATTGGCCCAACCATATTTCGCACAACCCTTTACAGTGGAGTGTAATTCCTCATGGAAAGGCATTGGAGCAGTGCTTATGTAGAATAGGCACCCTATTGTCTATGAAAGATGAAAATTGAGGGGTCCTGAGCTTCTCTACACCATCTATGACAAAGAGATGCTATCCATCATGCATGTATTGGCTAAGTTCAGGAAATATTTGGTTGGGGAAAAATTCATTGTGAGGACAGATCACAACAACCTGAAGTACTTTCTGGATTAGAAGGACTTAAATGAGAGGCAACAAAAATGGGTAAGAAAAATCCAGGCTTATGACTTTGACATTGAGTTTCTAAAAGGGAAGAATAATGTGGTGGAAGATGCCTTATCCAGAAGACCATTCGTTTATGTCATGACCAACATCTCAGAGGACTGGAAGGCCACCTTTTGGTGGAATACTCAAAGAACAGATTTGCATGCGAATTGATGGATGAAAAGGTACAAGATGACAACTTTAGGATCATGGATGACATCATATACTACAAGGGCCAAATTGTTTTGGTTCTCGAGTCAACCTTTAAGGCCAAAGTGCTACAAGCATGTCATGATTCACCAATAGTAGGGCATCAAGGGTTCATCAAGACATACAGGCAGATATGGGAGAGATTCGCTTGGAAGGGATTGAAAGAAGATGTGATGCGCCACATCAAGGAGTGCACCACTTAAGGAAAAGAAGCATCAAGGAATATTTGGTCAAGTGGAAGAATCTACACATAGAGGATGCCACTTGGGAAGGTGAACAGATGATTCAGGAGATAGGTCCAAAATTTCTTATGGACAAGCAATTTCTAGCAGGGGAGACTGTAATGTCCCCCACCTCTTGATGAAGAGGTTTGGAGAGACTCAACAGTCTAGCTTGTTAATGTTTATGCCATTATTATAGTTCTTTGCATTTCAATAGATAACAACAACATAAAGACAAGATCACTGAGAAATACACAATCACAAGAGACACAACATTTATCCTGGGAAGCCCTCTATGGGAAGAAAACCCAGCAAAACTTCCTTATTATAAATAGCCAATACAATGCCAAGAGATAACTCAAGCTAATACAAAAGATCCTCTCCAAAAGATGCACCATTCTCTCTCCTTCTTCTCTAACTGCAGATCCGAAACTTGTCTCTCAATGAGCAAGTGAGTTTTTTTTTGTCTAAGTGAGGCGTTGGCCTATTTATTTATACAAGACTGGCACGTGTGAAGTGTCTCTTCACTGGCAGGGCCGACTTCTCAAACTAGGTGGTTATAACCACCTCTAATATATTCTGGGGCCTCTTTAATATCTGTTGGGGCCGACTTCTTATTCTGCCTATTATAATTATCATTTGA